>ONZK01000551.1:116082-138370 GCA_900322385.1 Pharnaceum exiguum
CCCCCCCCCCCCCCCCCCCTTTCTCCACTCTCAACCAACCCAGCAGAAGGGGAAAAAATGAAAGTAAAACTGCTTATGGGAAATGCTACTAGAGAGATGCGCAAGAATATCCTTCTCATTTTCAAAAGAGCCTATCTAATTATATTAACATAACATTAAACGATTAACAAGCAACCTGTCCAACTGTTGGGTCAAATGAACCATATGTCCCAGCTGGTTGAGTATACGCTGCAGTAGAAGTCATAGTTCTCCACCCAGCATCTGGTGTATTAGATTGAACAGAGAACGGATCGCCAGCTCCAAACATTCCATGCACGTTGTAATAACCATGGCTGTTAGGTTGATTAGCAGACATATGACCTGCAACAGAAAGTCAGAAGAGATCAAGCCAACCATAATACTTATCTCTAAATTTCCTACGATTTCATGACATGCATCCCCATGGAGGTTACCCTCTTGCAAAGGAACATAGCAGTACCTTTAGGAGTAGCCATCTCAGAGTGCGAGGCGGGAATGGTAGATGAACCATGTGGCATAGAACTGCCAATTGGCTGTTGATAGTACTGGGGAGAAACCGGAATTTGTTGAGGAGAATAAAGCTGACTATCAACCATTATTTGAGGAACAGGTGTGCTGACAGGTGAATACTGCCCATACGCCATTTGGGAATTATAGCCGTAGGGAGAATGCATTCCGAGGGACGAATTATCACCATACATAAGCTGCACAAACACATACAAACATCATAAGTAGTTTATAATAAGCATGTCGAAAAAGACCAGAGATAGAAATAAGTTGACCCTCACCGGAGGAACAATATGCAAACCCTCTGCACCACCATACTGAGGGTATCCGCTCCAACTGCTAGCACCGCCATCATACCCTGAAATATCGGAGGAAGAGCAGGAAAGGTCTATTAGCAGAATAAAAACAAATAATTCAAAACCTGAGTTTCATCATGCCTAATGCAACAAGATGCTCGCAATCGGGTAAAACATTTACCTCCATAGAAGTAGGTCTGTTCTAGGGAACCGTAAGAGTTGATTGGGTACATTGCGTTATTTTCTGCAACGCCGTCTGCAGGCCTAGAAGGATCCATGCCATTTCTTGAGGGTCCTGAGATGGCTGCATCGGGAGCAGGATTGGTAGGGACAATCCTTTCATCTTTGGGCGAAAGTGGCTGACATTCACAAAACAAAAAGGAAATAAGCTAAAATTGTGATGTATTTTAATGAAATTGAAAAGAGTAATGGAAGTGGTGAGACAGCTACAGTACCTGATTCATAATGTTATCTCCTTCAATAAGTTTCTTTCCTGCAACATTCGGGTGACTAACCTCAGAAACAACAAGAAAAACAAACACAAAATGAATACGTTGTATATGTATATCTCAAAACCGAACACAAAATTACCATATTGTTAATACCAATCATAATATAAGAAAAGATCAATTTGCTTCATATATATAATCAAAAGAAGACTTTAGACCAAATACTGACAACACTAACTAACACGCCAAATTAGTTTTTTTTTTAAACAGAAAATTCCACGTCATTAATCATGATTTCCAGATCTTTGATTGATCAATTACAGACGACAAAACCCACAAATTAAAAAAACACATCAGACTGAATTAAGATCAAAAAACACAAAACAAATAAATAAAAAAAGTAAAGTGATTGGATCCAACCAATACCTTGCTGTTGCTGTTGCTGTTGCTGTTGCTCCGGTGAGACTTCCATCCGCCATAAATCAACACAACTAAAATTAAAGAGAAAATCAAATCTGATACCCAAAACCACAAAACGAAGGCCCACCGGAGAAAACCCACTAAACAGATTTAAAAAGCCCAACAAACAACCCAACTGTTTGGATCGAAAAACGAACGGATCGGGAAATCTAAAGAAAAAGAAGGGAATTAATAGAAAAGGAAGAGATTGAAGGGAACGACGACGACCTCGGCGATCATCATCGACGGGAGTTTCTTTCTTTCTGACTTTACTTACTTACTACCCACTACTACTATTGCTACTATTACTATGCTTTCGATGCTAATAATAATAAGAGGAGAGAGAAAGTGAGAGACAGACAGACCGGGGTGATTTTTTTCCTCTTTTTCCTTTTATTTATTTATTTCTCTCTTTTTGTTATTAATGTTTTAGTATTGATTACTGATTGATGAAGAGGAGTGGGAATTTGGTTCGTCGTTGTACGTAATTGTAATGGGCCGTTTTGTTTGTTTTGTTGGCCCATTCTCGTACACGACCGTCTGTTTCCCTTTCCCCCTCTCACTCATTTATTGAACTTTACTTTTGTCTTCTTTTTTTCATTTTTTGTCTTTCTTTTTTTCTTATTGATTGAAGGCAAAGAATGACCAGGTTGTAAATCAGCATTGAAATTTTAATTACGTCATAATAATGATCGGGTTAAAGAAATAAAAATAAAAGTTTCACTGATATCTCTAGTTGTTTCTACTATTTTTGATTGCCAATTCATTCACCGAAGCTTTTTGGTGATAACACCTGACTCGAGTAGCGCACCTGGCTGTGATAGGTAAGTCTCGTAGTAAAGTTTTTATATACAATGAGGTTTGAACTCAAAAACTCTCTTAAGAGATATAGGGAGTTGAACATTGGCATGTCCCCCTCCAGAAAAAAGAAAAATAATAGTAATTGCTTGCCATATTATTACACTCACGATACCAAGTTTTGCTTTGTATATTGGTGTTCACATTGAAGACCAAAGTTTAAAAAAGAAGCATTTGGAAGAAGGATTATTTCCGCCTCCTCGTTCCATGTTCAATCTTATACTCCGTAGTATGGGCCTTCCATGTTCAATCTTATAGTATGGGCTGTAGTTATTCCTCCTTTCATCAATCCCAGCCTATTAAAGCCAATACACAAACTCCTTTGAACTGACTAACTTCAATGTGTTTTGTTGAAAAACAAGTAAGAAAAAACAAAACGCGAAACCAACGCCACTTTGAATCACAAACTCCTTTCATCATGACTTCATGGTTTTGTTGAAAAACAAACCATGAAGTCATGAACATTCGCTGCTTTATTATTTATTTTTAAAATCTCTGCTTTGAAGTAATGGAGTTGCAGTCTTTCCCGGGATAAAAACATTACAAAACAAAAAAAAAAGGGAGAGGTTTTACACCACCCCACCAGGGATTCTATTTACAAAGAAAGATGGATTTCTCAGAAAACGTGAATCGTAATTCCTTTAGCTTTTTTGGCGCAGTCAATGTGCCTTGACTGAATTGTAGAGGGATATGTATTTCCCGGCTGCATTATTCCAACTGTTGTCATTCTCCATGATCTTCTGTACAAGTCTCTTCCATTCATCTGGTTCTGCAGTAAAACACAATGGCAATGTTGAAACAGGAAGTAAATAAGCCGCAGTTTCGCATGCAAAATGTACAGTATTTCTCAACATGAATCAATGAAGCCTCCCAATATGAATATTGAATTTGGTCTTGAGTAACAGTACTAAACTAGATGAATATAGAAAAGGAAGTAAATAATATAACATTTTATGCTTGACAAAACTTGATAAACTATCAGAAACTCAGAATGATTAAAACCATGTTACATTATACTCTAACGTTCTATATCGAGAATTGCCGTTCATCTGTACCTCATCAAGAGACATTAGAAAGCACAATGTAAAAAAAAAAAAAAACACTTACTGTCCAAGTAGTATTTAAATGCACGCTCCAGAGCAGAATTCAGTGACCCTTCATCAATTCCTTCGAATACGAAACTACAAAATCAACCATCAAACAAGGTCACCAGACAGGAGGGGTGGTCCATGCCACTGGGATACTTTTCCGATATTTTAGCATCTCAATATATTTCAGTTTGATGCAGAGTGTAATTAATATTGAGAGAAAGCATTCACTAGCCAAGACCACAAATTTCAGAAGCAGATTCTTTAGTATAACAAAAAGTTGCAGAATACCCAGAAATAATACATAAAAAGGCTATGTAGATTGTAGAGCTACAAAAAGAAAGGGGCTATGTAGCATCATACAAGTGACTAAGAAAGACTGAGAGACCTAGGCACCTTTTTTTTTAAAAAGGCAGAGACCCAGGTATTTTCTGTTCTTTACTATTCCTTGTTGTTTTAACAAGGACAAAATGCAGATGCCTTGAAATCAATGACCTCAAACGAATAAGCATCTCTTCAAGCTTCAAACTACTTGGTTTGTAATTTCAATTTGTTCTTCAAAGTTCAAAGATGCTGAAGCATGATGAGACAATGACCCACCCGAGTACTGAGAATGATTTACCATATCTAGAATCTAAGGAATGAATCATGGACAGTTTGAACAATGAAGAATAAAGCACACAGGGATATAACACTTTCAACAAAAAGAAAGTTCATGACCATCAACTCAATTGAAGAGAGAGATCTTACCCATTAGAGATTTCATTATTAGATTGGTCATCCATGTCAAACACTGTATCAGCCAGACCACCTGTCCTCCTAACAACAGGAACCTGTCCTCCAGAGCCATACACCTCAATCAGTAAAACTAATTCAAAAAAATGCAAACTCTCCGCAACACACATCAAACTGCTTACAGGAGACCAGCTGAGGAATACTACCAGCACAGCAATATGCTAAGAGGAGGTCATGGTAGCTTTTGTTTATTTTCATTAACAACGCCACAAAATCTAGGGAGCTAGCTATTTTACTATACCGGTGACTTCCAAATTCCAAAAATGTTGTAATGGATAACAGAATTTCCATACACTTGCATCAGCCTAATAGGCCTCCGGTTTATCATTAGTATTAACTTCATAAAAGCAGTAGAATAAGAAAAATGATTGGGAAACAAGATGAGCTCTCAGATGTAGTTAGTCTTCAGTCTCCCGAGGATGAGTCAAGTGGCAGCCAAGGTTCTAGTTTCACATAGAGGAGATTTGGCCCAAATCATCTTTTTTTGGCTTTCACAAGCAGCGATGTTCAAGTAGAAGATGCATGACTCAACACAGACACTTTGAGTACATGGATTTACAAAACTATTGGCATCTGCAGAGCCGGGGTAATAGGGGAACCCTCTCTTTTAGTTCCACTCTCCTTTTTTTTTTCAAAGTGAACTAGAAGATACATGACTAGTACGAAGATTGACGAATGAATCAACTTGCTGAAAATTACCAGTGGACAGGTCAGCTACGGCATTTACTTGAAACTTAGTAACATAGAGGTGCATTGCCATATCACGTATGACTACTTAATAAAGTTAAAGCACCACAGGACACTATGAAAATACAGATAAAAGGACACTATTAAGAAATGAAAACTTACTGCTCCATAGCGCATCCCAATCATCTGAGCAAGACCACAAGGTTCGTATATGGAAGGAACCAAGATCACATCTGCGGCAGCATATAGCATGTGGGACAGCTCTTCGCTGTTTGATAACAAACAAAGTATGCTAAGATACGGTAAACAAGAAAAAGGAAAAGAGAAGAAAAACAGCTAAGAATTTTGGATTTCTAATTGCTGCATCTCTTCTAGGCTCAAGCAACCCAATAATTGACCATGTAGGCATCCAAGTTCCACAAATTTTCTTGGTTACCACTTTTTTTTTTTTCAGAGTTTAGCTATAGAGTAATGTAAATATCCATATATTATCGTAAGCTAACTGGAATGGTTTAACCGAGAACATTTGAGCCTTTCGATTTCAGGTTTAACAAACTCTCTGCAGAGTAGTAAGAAAATTGAAACCAGTGATAACCTCCTGAGGTTCACACCAAGTCAGAGAGTGTTAGGAATTGCATAGGGTGCAGATTAGCTCTTCAAAATTAACGATGTCAGATATATGTTGCTTTATTTTGGTCATATCTCATAAAACTCATTGTTAAATAATTGACAAATGTCAAGCAACAATATAACCTAATAATTCTTCCAAGCATTTAATCAAGAAAATGAAAGGAGCCTCGTAGATGGAAATTGTTGAGATATCAATAGGACAAGTGTTGAAGTTTTCTATATCTTTATCTTCAATTCAATTGCTAAATTTCTTCTAAGACTGTCATATAAAAAGTTAGACCAAGTGCCGAACATACGACCTTTAATCATATCAACCGGCATCCGGCATAAAAGAACTTTTCTTGCTTTTCCAATCAATAAATCACGTACTTTGTGAAATTCTTCATATAAGTGGAAGGGAAAACCTTTTGAAAAGTTCTAGCAGATACACTAAACAGTGGGAAAACAATTGTTTGAAAGAAAAAAAAAACATCCATGAGTAACAAGGGGAGCGAGAAAAGGGTTTAAGAGCAAGAGATACAATAACATACAACATAGGAACAGATATTACCTATATAATAAAAGAATTCGAACGCTGGAACCTTGGTTATGCTGCAGAGGATAACTTAATAGCTGTTAGATATATCTTGGATTGTTTCTCTTACAATGTCAGAAATTAAACTCCATGCCGCTTAAGACATTAATTGAAATATACTTCATATCAAACTACACATGAACAAATGCGTACATGATTTGGGATATTGAAGATCACATGTCACTAGTATGTTTAAGTTGAAAGTCAGTTTAGCTTAACTATTCTCTCTTCCCGGAAAATAACACACCGGTGAAAGTGGAACTTCACATGAAGCACCAAAAAGAAACCTAAAATCATGAAATTATGATAAATGACATGGACTCAGTTTTCTACTTTCGTATTCTAATGTGCACTGACATCAGATGAACCTGTGACTTCAAATAATAAAATTGTTTACCAGTGCCGCTAATCTTTCAAATTCCTTCTCTACATGACCAACTGAAGCTGTTCCCAGCACTACCATCTGACCACCCTGCAAGATGAGACCATGAATTCAGAAAAGAATGGAACTTTTAGGTATCTATGAGAATGAGAGCAACAAAGGGTAACCGCAGATGAAGAGAGTTGGGTTGGAGCATAAGTCTGACTACATAAAATGATAAAAGTGTAAGACATCCCAATATAGAGAACTGAACAACACAAACGAAATTCATACTTCAACTAGAAGACACAGAATTATGCTGAGACAACACACTATAGTGGCTTTGTCGAAAGGAAAAGATATTGAAATTTAAAATAAAGATCAGATTGCGAGGTAATGACTACACAAGATGACACCAATAGAATCAACTTGCCGCCTGGAAATCTAACCTGTGTGAGTGACAAAAGAAAAAAGTTTAGGCCTGTAAGAACAACTTACTAGTTCTTCAACGCGTTTGATTGCATGTCGGATCAAATGAAGACCTTTCTGAGCCACCAATCTTGTAATGCAGACAACTAAAGGTCCCCTCTTTTCTGCATGAGAAACAGTATCCAGTGGCTCTGTCGCCAACCCAAGACCCGTTTGGACATATTGTTTGCATATGGCCTTGCCATCAAGTACTTGTGCTGCCAAAGAACGAACATATTAAAAAAATAAAAAAGACTGGTTTCCCAAAAGAATAAAGGCACTGCCTGCCTTCGATATCCTTAATTAGTTTTGGGGATTCAGGCTATATGCTGTCATCTGCTACACAAAACCTCAACATATAAGCCTGCCTGTAAGGTCAGACAAGCCACACATAAAAGATCAAGTGTTTCCATATTTTTTAACTCAATCTCCTCTACATATTTTGTTTATTTGCATTCTCCCCACATTCTACCATGTGCAGACAGATGCCTGTGTATACAAACCTACTTGACCTCCCCCTATCCTCCCAGCACATCAGAAGAAGGAAGGATGAAGAGTTGAAGACTAGTTTAAAGAGACAATTCAAAACTTCAAATTTTACCATTATATTTAGCTGGCAGATTAATATCTGTGGCAGGGTTCCACAATGCAGTATCTATGCCATTTAAAATGCCATTGTACCTGCAGTGGATGGCAACATTCAGGTTTAATGAAAAATTTCATGATATACAACTAATGTAGAAATATTCGGTCTGTTGTGAGAAAGTAAACATAACCAATGAACTCTGTGACATCTTTTTTTTTTCCTTTTTGTGAGTGTGAGAGAGAGACAGAGAGCTTTATACTACTCCTTAAATTATATGAACAATAATAGTACTTACCAATCAACCACTTATCTACATACAGTGGATATAACAAACCAAAACAATGAGCACAACGATTTTTCTAAAACTATAAAAGGACACCACGCAACAAAGTCACCAGCAGTCAAACAATTAGCAATTTAACATAGCCTCATAAGAAATCTAATATCAAAATAATGAAAAAGGAAATCATGCGGAACCAAATGGAGGTGCATCAAACTAAAGCACGTATAGAAGTCTTCAACTTCAGCTGGCAGGTGGGAAGTTAAGGGGTAAAATCTTATTGAACAAGATAAATCACAGAATCCAAGACAAATAACCCATGTTAGAAAATTAAGAACTTACTTGTCACGATATTTGATTAAGGTACTTGCAAGCCAACCAGAGCCAAGTGTTTCCTTCAAATAGGATGGAGAGACTGTACTGAAAGGTAACAAAATAATAACAGAAAAAATCATTTCCATCTTTTCATCTGTTTCAAATTGACACAATGCATCCGTATAAGAAGAAAAAACACCAAGTCATTGTGATATAACCATGGTTTAATACTTAAACTCACTGGATGACTGGAACAAATGGTTTATTAGTAGTTATTTAGACCCCATAGAATAAACACAAAGTCCCCATAGAGATTAATACACGCGGATATATGGAGAACTGGTACTCCCAAACACTATATGAGCTGGAATCACTCTTCTAAATCTAGATGAATGTGCACTTGTTGAAATCTCAGACATGTAGTAATGTTGTGCATCTCAGACAGCAAGCTCAATGGTTTCAATTATCATATATAATTGCCAGGGAAACTTGAGGTGCTGGAATCTGGGAAAGAATCCAACACAACAAGCATTATCAATTTTGTATTTAACTACAGCTTCTCCAGAATTTAATGGAAAAACCAACTTACACAACCGCATTGCTGTAGACAATACCCCCCTTTAGTAAGCTTAACCTTTCTGGGTTGTGCCCAATAGTTCTGTCATCCGCTGCCTGCAACATTGAAAGGTAAATCATCTAATTTGCAAAATGTCGACTATATATTGTGAATCATAATGGAGAAAGGTCAACAATTTTTTTCCTAGGCAGAGAGGTCAAATAGACAAATACACACACAGAACAAATTCAGTAGCAATAAGAACTTAATACCTGTACAGGAGTGCAACTTTTCTCTACAACAGTGTGAAGGAAAAAGAAGCAAAAAGTAGATTTATTATAATAATACCCATGCCCACTTGCCCTTACATTGGAGGAAAAGGTTGAATATACTCATAGAACAGCATGGGGGAACTAGACAGAAATCTGAAACCGCACTGCTCTTCTAGGTACAAGCTACCTTGTAGAATACTGATAGCTGGAGAACCAGAAAGGGAATGCTGACCTTGTCTGTAGTAGCAAAGATATCCGCATCAAGACCACACTTTCCAAACTGCTCTTTACTGCCAAGATTAGAATCATAATATTTAAATGTACACTCAACTAAAATGTACAACCACCAAAAAAAAAGCTACGACAGTAATGCAGTCTAAATGATTCAGCTGCAGGCAGAGGGATGGGAGATAGACTGGAGAAAGGTGCTGTGTTTATTAAAATATCTTGTGAATAATGATTCATTACACAAATTTTGAGATACCAAACAAAGTTTCTCTGCAAAGCCACTAGCACCTTCACAATAACATTCATCGCACCAAAATGCAATTTGGAAGTCATAAATAAGTCACCTACCAAGAAGTCAAGTTGAATGGCTATCATGACAAACATGTATCCATCAAATGACCAAAATGCATCAGAACTTAGTTCCAATGTCAGTTTAAACAGCATAACTTTGCGATAGGTGAATTGTAAATCAGGGCACAAAAATAAACGAAATAAACGATAGGGTTGCGCCCTAAGACCGATTGACACTAGTAAGACTAACCCACCAGATTTATATACCACTCCCTTTTCTCCAAAATTTCTGATGTGGGACACCATATTCGCAAAGACACATGTGAAGCCCTAAGATAAAAAGGTTGCTCCCCGAAGAGTAGCAAGTATTATTTATCCAGTAGCAATTTGTTGAGAATTCAGACTCATTGATGTAAATATATAATTGTAGAACAGAATACTTGGTGACAAAAAATTGAATCCTTCAGAAAACTGACCAGTGGTAACGAGTAATAAGAACAAATGTTTCCAATATTTAGGGGTTTTTTACTTTCGACTGTCCTGTATCTGGATTTGTCATCATTATTTATTGACAACATTACATAGTATATAGATTTCAGGATATCTGGATGCACAATAATGACCAGTACATGGACAGTACAACTTTTTTCATTAGCCATAAGGAACAGCAGCATACCGGCACTCTCCATAATGCTCCATATTGTGGATTGTCAATACAATTCTTGGTCTCTGGAGAACAGAACAATATCAAAATTCACAAAAGTCATCTAGTGAAAGAACAAGGAAATACACGCCTAAAGAAACGGAAGCATAGAGCATATAACATATGGCCACTTGCCTTCAGTGACAGTTCATGATACACGTCCCAATAAAGCAAGGGTAATGCACTCGTCTGCCATTCATGAACATGAATTATATCTGGATTTGTACCAGTCACCTGTCACAAGCACAAAGCTATTGAAAACTGTGACAACGACGTTTGTAGATGCAACTTAGGGCAAGTGATTTGAAACTTAGCAGCAAACATTCAATCAAGTGAGCAACATGGTCAGATAGACATTTCAAATAGTCAAATGCACTCAAGGACTGTACTATCAGTTAAAAGGAGCAGTGACAGGAAAACCAGTCACTCAAAAAACCTGCATCCACTCAAGGCACGCACGACTGAAAAACAAGTACGCCTCCAGCTCGTCGTATGAACCTCCATATATTTTTTTCCCTTTGAAGAACTTATTGGTTGGTTCAATCAAAATGACAGGAATGCCTGAAGTTACAGCACGATATGCATTCGTCGCAATCCACTGACCATCATGGTATGAGTTATATGTGCAAATCAAAGCTAAATCTGTAAACTGATGTTTAGGGAGACATTCATAGAAAGGAAGCATAACATCAACAGTATGACCACGTGCCAAGCATGCACGAGCAAGTCCAGTAACCACATCTCCAAGGCCACCCACTTTAGCTATAGGAGCCATTTCAGCCGTAACATGAACTACGTGTGTAAGATCTGAATCCTTGTTCACTGTTTCTGGGGTGTCAACAATAACATCAGATGAAGTCATAGCCCTTTCCCAGAAGGGGATTTCATCATCAGGAGAAGGCCAGGTTATGGTTTCCAATGTCAAACTAGCTGAAGTTGGCGCTTTACAAATAACTGCCTGAGGAGTAAAAACATATACGAATTAAAAATGTACAGACATAACCATGAATCATTCAAGACCTACAGATTACTCAACCAATTTATCAGTAACTACCAACCACACAGCACGAAGCAGGGACAGCTAACATGAACAAATTGAAATACGAAAGGATGTTCCAACTTAATGATTGTGAGTGATGACAAAGTACAAAAAAAATTAATGATTGTGATTGCTAGCATTAAAAAAATTGCCACTGTAAGCCTGTGAGAAGATACAAGCTCATATGTTACCAGGGCTATACTGACGACAGTGACGAGTGATGACAAAGTTTTTTAAAATTTTCGCAATAAGCCTTTCAATTCTATACCAATACAGGTAGAAGAAACTGTCGAGCATAAGACAATTTAATCAATTTCTGTGTATAATAAGACCATGAGTAGTCAATTAGTCATTGTGGCTTCTAATCCTGTTGAGAGGAACAAAGAAATTGCTAGGAAATCGTGGAGCCATTTTAGGCTAACCAAAGCATCCTTGGTATGCATCCAGTAGGAATTGAACCTACAAATTCTCCAATTATGAGTTGGGGCGCTTTGACCGTTCAGCCATGGATGCTTATTGCTTGGCAGTCACCAAGGACCCCGTAGATATCCCAAAATATCACAACTTCTTTTCTTTAGTTTAACTAAGTAAACCAACTAACTTCAAAAAGGCAGCCCATATTGCAAGGCAACCCCCCTACTTTCACCAATCACTCTAGTCTAAACATCCAAGCAGCTATTTCAACTAAAGGTGACCTCCACTCAAAAAAAAAAGTTACCTAGCCCCTATGACAACAAGGGCTTGTTTCTCTCCACTTCTCAAACTTACTACCTCTTCTCTATCCTGAGTAAATTGCCCCTATAGTTAAGTGAAACAAATTTAGACTTAGAACGACTAATTTTGAATGGACAGAGAAGTAATCTGTTACATAAGGCCTAATCAAAGGATATCAAGTTGTTCTGATAAATTTGCACTGCCCATTTCAGTCCGACAACAATGTTGAGACGAGAGATCGACCACAATGGGGCTAGAGGGGTTTCATCCTAAAACCAATTGGCAATCGGAGGAGTAGCCCTCTACGCTTTTATAGGTTGCCAGTTAAGTTAATTGATCCTATGAGGTGACAATTTTTACGTATTGGCATCTTGGCATCCGTAAAGTTCATACCAGTATGTTCGACTTTAGCAGTGCCATTTCAGAAGCTAACCACAAATTTCCATTGCTCTCTTCTTAGGCTATGTTCTCAAAACCCCTCGAAACCGAATGGTAGTGATAAAAGTAACCTACCCTAGTGTTCCTACTAACGAATAATTGATAGCACAATGATCAAACTAAAATTATTTCACACAAAGTCACAAACCCTTTACAAAAAGGAGAACAATTTCACTACAATAGCCACTTACTCAAAAATGACACATTAAAATCATCATAATCAACAAACAAAAGAAACTAACCACATACAATCACAATTCCCAATGCATGACACACAACTATGATCAGTGACAATGCACAGAAAACAAAAACCCACCTAAAACCAAACTTTCATAAGATCATACCTGACAAACATGGGTATTGTGACAGTACTGGCAAGTGATGCTTAAAGACTGGATTTTTCTGCTGCAATGACTAAACAAGCAAGTGGGTATCTTTGAAAACAACAAGCTAGCAGAAAATGGGCTGATAATTCCTCCTACTGATTCTGTTGGTACAAACCCCATGACTGTTTTGGCTTGCATTACTTTCTCTCACTCTGTTTATAACATGGAATGAATGATGAAGAAGAAGAAAAATCAGTGGGCAGACAAAACAAAACAAACAAAGGAACAAAAGTGGGAGTATATCCCATGCCATGGACGGTTCTCCTACACTGGACATTTATAGTTCCTATGTGCATATTGAATATTCCTTCAGTTTTAAATTTTATTTATCTTTTTTGTTTCAGTATGAAAAGTCTTGAAAATGACGTCTAGTAAGGCAAGCAAAGTTTGTCTTAACGTACGTGCAATTTCATCCCAAATTCCCAATCCCAATGTTCCTCAATACAGTACTCCGTATTGAATTGTTAAGATAACACATGATGGTGTACATGAAGTAGGAAAACTTGATGAGAAAATCACAACTTCACTCTATTGAATTTGAAGTTTATTTATCCATAATGCATCCAACCTCAATAGTGTCATGGTGTGCAAAATTATTGTGTATCTTTACAATTAAAATTATAATATAAAGAGATATGGGTGTGAGAAAATCGCAATGTTTATTGGCTAAGTAGATTAAAATACGGTGAGATTACTTAGAAAATATGCACAAGTGAAGAACTGATGAAGCATTTTATTTGTTTTTCTGATTATGTTTTTTTATGTTCAAACATCGTACCGGAACCGGTACCGGGAACCACCCAAGAACTGATGGGTCTAAACTCGGAACCAGTACGATCTGAAATGTTGGACCCGGTAACAACCTGTTACGGTTCTTATAGTTGAATCTGTGAGCCCAATAACCGATGGGTACCCGTTGGCGTTAGGTGTTGGAATGCAGATGTTATAAAGGAGTCGCCACAACTTTTTTTAATAGAAAAATAATTGGAAAACTTTTTATGAGTACGTATAGTACAAAAATCACTTAATCATGCCATTTAACCGAAAGGGACAACCGTAGGGACATGTCAATCAAATAGGGTTTAGGAAAAAGCTAGTACCTGATCATACGACCAAAGACTTGTTCTGGTTCGAGGGTGAGATTATTCCACTAAAAGTCAAACTAATTAAAGCTTATGCTCAAAACCACTCAAGTTGGATTAACAACCTATATAAAATTATCTATTGTTGGTTTGATGTCACATGTAATGTAACACCGAATTTATGAATTAGCCAAGTAGTTAAGCATACAAGTCACTTCTTTTTAGGCAAATAATCTAATTTCAGTTTTAATGTCCACTTTGATTAATGTCAAGTTATAAGCAATTTGGACATCACATCTCGATGTTTTGATAATTACCTTACAATGCTCAATTTAATACCTCCAAACTAATAAACAAGTTAGTAAATTTTAGGAGATAAATTGGTATTGCCAAAACAATTATTTAAAGGAAAATAGGAGGAGAGAGGAAAAGTTTAGTAAGATGTTTTCAGATTTATTTTACTTTATTGCGAGTCTATTTAAGACTATTAGATAGTCGTGGCTTACCCTTGAGGACTTCAGAAAAGGACTCTTTGTCTTAACTTCTTGCTCCTTTGTAAATTGTAGTGATAATAGTGGAAGGTTGAATTTGAGGTATTTGTGGTGTAATGTTTGCTTAAGAGGTTGAAATTTACACTAGAAAAGAGATTGGGTTAATGAGAATTCTGAATTATGTAGTGTGGAGAGAATTTTGTATAATAATGTTAGGTGAATTGTGTGTGCTTCAAAGAAGGTGTAAGGAGGTGCTAATTTTGGCGGAGGATGAGAGGTTTTCCAGAATAAAAGAGAAAATTGGCGAAATATCTGAAAGATCCGACAAAGACTTACGTCGAAACAAAATAGTCCCTAGGGGCTAGCTAGAGCCTGGCGCCATGGGCCTATGCGCCTAGTCCAGGCGCACGTGACAGCCTCTGTGTTTCTTTGTTTTGTACTTTGTCTTTCGATTTAACGTGCCTAGGTCTGGTGCATATTGCCGGTAATGTATTTCATCAAACTTTCGTATTTACTTTTATCCCGAAATATTATCTGTTTGCTATATGGTTAAAAGCAACTTCATAATGATCTTTTCATATTATGAAAATTTGTAGAACGAAGGGAAATAATTGCCCTCCAAGCAAATTTTTTCTTCTTCAGAAATTAGTTATTAAATGGAGTGGGAAGGCTATCTTTTTATTTGGATTGGGCTTATTTTATATATGAACTGGGATTATTCACCCACCGTATCAGCACGGGGTGGCTGAGGTGGAGGGGCGCCTCGGGGGTTCTATGTGACAAGACAATCCCACTTATACTTGAAGGGGAGTTTTATAAGGTACAATAATGCATCCGGCGATACTGTATGGGGTTGAATGCTGGCCGATTGGGAAAGGTCAAGAATAGAAGATAACAATTGTAGAGATGCAAATGCTATACTGGATGTGCGGTCTTACTATGTTGGACAATGTGAGCAATGGGGTGGTCAGAATTAAGTTGGGAGTATCATCAATTGTCGATAAGATGCGTGAAACCAAACTTATATGATTTGAGCATGTCATGAGCAGAGTTTCAGTTGCACTGCTGGTGCGGAGGTGTGAGAGTATGGTTGTGAGTGGCGTTACAAGGAGAGGTAGGCAAAGAATTAGGGAGAATGTATTAAAATGGATTTGATTACCTTATCACTCACTGAGGACATGGCCTTGGACATGAGCTATTGGAGGATGAGAATTAGGGTGCAAGACTGTTAGTATAGGGAGTAGTGTGCTCGCTTAATGACTGTTACTCTGTTAGTATAGGGAGCAATTTTTGTAGGGTTAGTGTCGTCTTGCCTGCTGATTATCTTTGTCTTATGTGTGCTTTGCATGTTCCTTTATGACTTTGATAATTATGTTTGTATGAGATTAAAATGAGTTTTCAAAATGAGTTCTTAAAACTTTTTAATACAGTGGCCAAGAGGCTTTCAATAAAGGTTTTTTCGTGGTCATTCTTAAAACAGTCTCCTTCGAAATAAAGTTGCGTACATCTGACCCCCTCAGCACTCATCTGAGATGGGATTATAATGGATTGTTGTTTTTGTTGTTGTTGTTATTGTTGTTGTTGTGATGGTGGATCAATTAATTAACAATTATGCAAGTGGGCTAATTATAATTAATTGGGACGGGTTGAGCTATCTATAATGTGTTGGTGGGCATTTCTTCTTTCCTTTTTCTCAAATCTTCAAGACTTGTTGTCACTTGTAATAATATTAACTAAATACCAAAAAGTGGCTTAATAATCATCAGTATTTTGTGTATGAACTCTCGTATGTATCTTAGGATAGATATCTATCGAGTAAAAATTGTATACTCATGCGTACACCCAGCCCGACCTCGGGCACCCCCATTAAATGGGGATTACTCAGTTGTTGTTGTTATAGAATAAGTTTTCTAATTTAAGTACTTTTTGAAACTCTGTGTTCAACCCCTACTAGTTAAGTTACTACTCAAAATAGATAAGACAACAAATAAATGAATAAAAAGATCAAATAACCCAAAATAGTGAATACATTGTATTAGAAACATATATTTAGAAGATATCTAACTAGTTATGCTAACAAATTAGTCAGATTAAGTATGTAATATCACCTTATGTAGCATATCGTTATCAACAATATTGGTATACATGTATAAAAAGCTGATGCGATCAATAAAATACACAACAAAGGGAGCATTTAGAATACTAGAGTGCAAAGTAGAAACATGAAAACCATAATGCAAGTAAAATTAGTGATGTTTATTTCATTTCTTTTTGCAATACTAGTAGGTCAATCTGCTATGGCCTCATGCTTTGATGAGTGCATTTCTACTCATTGCCCACGACTTCAAACAGAAGAATGTACTCTTGTATGTGCTATGGATTGTGCAGGTGCACCATCAGATTCTCAACAAGTTCCCTTAGTGAGGGGTAAACAAGGTGCATATATATACTTCTAATTTATTTAGTTACCATCTTGGTTTTTCATAAATATATTCGTCTCTTTATATATTTTTTTACCCCTAATATTAATTTGAATACTTATACACGAATGGAAATTCTTATATCAATAATATATTTGTTTGTCAGGTAAACTTATCAAAGGTGATCACCCTTAAATTCCATCTGAAGCAGCAGAGAAAGCCGCATTGTCCTTAAGCTAATAATAATCTAATATTATGTCATTATAATGGCTATATACAAACATTTTCACAAGTGAGAAAAAATGAAAATACAATATTGTTTTTACAAGAGTACAGTCTCGTTGGATCCGTATTATACCTTCTCAATGCACTTTTGTTTTTCATATTCTTAACTATTTATAATGCACAATGTAATATAATTTAGACATTCCACTTCATGATAATATTTAGCTAAATAAAGATTTATTTCTTGACTTTATCAAAAAACATAGTATCTAATTCTTCCCATACAGTTGTTAACTTTATCCAATGAGATATAGGTAAGTTTTAACCTCGAATCCTTCTGTCTTGTTTTAATGATAGGCATTAGCCAACCGGGTAACCCGGTGTTAGATCCCGTACCAAAGGGACCGATTCCAGTTTAAAAAATTGATTACCCGGTATCAGATATCAATATTTACTACTTAGTGGTTCCAGGACCAGATCCTATAAATATTATCGGTACCCAGTTGTGCTCAACCCTATCACCCAAGTAGGTGAATTAGTCTATTTAAATAAATTCTCCATAGCCATTACATGCCAAGCCTACGATTTCTACTGTCATATCTTCTACTCAAAACCTATCTCCAAAGTCATATGGTCGGAGCTTTGCGGATATTATGAGCCACTTTATTATAATTCCTACTAACAAAATTAAAAGAAACGAAATCAAAGCAAGAAACACTATTAAAAAGTGTAAGCTATTACAGCAAGAATACCGATTTTTCTTCTAAGGATTTGTCCAATATTTATTCTTTTGTTTATGACTTCCACTTTTCTTATACCACCGATACCAACTTGTCAAAGTTAATTATTTATATCTTAGCTTCTTTTATACCATTGTTGTCCATTTTGGTGGAAAAACTCATGTTCAAGTCTATCATCATTCAGTCATTCACCAAGGAAGTTAAACTATAACACACACTTGTTTATGGTAGTTGATCAACGTAGTGGGCATATTTCTCGATGTAGTGGAAATTTTTATAAAGTTTCCATAAATTATCCCTACACAGAAAATGAACACCGATCAAATTACGAGATGTACCCATAAGCACAAACTAGAAAAAATTTGGCTCTTGCTCATAAATTAATTCAAAGTTACATATGTTTCATTTAGCAGTAGGAAGATCTAACTTCCAGACTAATCGTTAAACTAATATACTTCGTTTAGTTAAAAAAAATCTGCTTCCAATGGCTTTAGCGAACTCGCCATTGCCAATTTCCCATTACTGTTCAACAAAACTTCAGCCCAATACCCAAGATTTGCTTCTACACTATCATCATTGACAGAAATGCAAAGCTATGGTATCAACTATCAACACCTTTACACAAATCCCAACACAGAGAGGTAAGAGTGAGTCTAGAAAAGTCTTGAACAATCATTCTATCAATCATATTAATTGGGTAATTCGGTGACGGCTTGGGGATCTACTTGAACTGGGTAAGGGGAGGTGAGGGGACTTTGAACTGGGGAAGGGGAGGTGGGCGGAGTGCGGCGGCGTGGGTGCGAACAGGGTAATCGGCTAAGGGAGAGAAGGAGAGGGGAATTGAGGGATAGGGAAATGAAAAGGATAATAAAGGAAATTTGTATAAAATTTCCACTACATTGAGAAATCTACCCACTACGTTGAGTAGTTAGGCTTGTTTATTAAAGATTTTAAGTTTCCAACGGTAAACTATTATGTTTATATCTGGTCAAACTCGAAAATCAACCAAGATTTCAAAATCGGATCAAATAGACACGTTCGTTGCTCGACCTCTTTAGTCTTATTTTTCTTTATTTTAAGTTTTTAACTATCAATAATGTCACATGCCTCCCCCCACGAAGCAACTAGGATTAGTACAAGAAAAAGCAAAAGAAACAGAGGCGACGGCTCTCGCATTATTAGTACTAATCACCAATATAATAATAATAATGTAAAAGAAAACATAATATTCCGTTAGCCACTAACTCTCACTTAGCCATCATATATCATTATTCATGGTCAACTTGTCATTTTCAAGTGTCAACTATGGCTGTCCCATAATATTAAACTCACACTTGCTTGCTTTCTTTTTCGTCAGTCAAACTGAAAACCAAACCAAACCCAAAAGTCCTACCTCTACTTAAACCACATTATCACCCCATAATGTTTCCTCATTTCCAATCTTCGCCAAAACTCACGGCGGCCCAACAACCAAAAAAGAGAAAGAAAAAGAAAGGAAGTGAAAATGCGGGAAGTGTTGTTGGTTTTAGTTGTAGTGGTCATGGTGGTTAACGGGGTAATGTTAACGGCGTCAGCTCAAAAGGGTAAGGGTAAGGTGATAAATGAGTTAACGGCAGCTGAGTTGTCTCACAGTGGTATTGCTGATGTTATTAAGGCTCTTGGTAATGAAATGCGGAACACTACAAGCTTCTGTACTCTCGAAGGGTACGAATAAATTACAGTAGTTGTGTTTCTTTGTTTAGCAGAAAGTATCATTGAAGTATATAAGTTTGGTCGGAAGTGTAAGGATTTTGTTACACTAGTCAACGGTGTGATTCTAAAAAAATTACGTCGAAATTAAGTTGTGTGTTGATTACTTCTTCCTTCTAAAAATTTGTGGGAATAATATCTTTGGTCTTCAATAATTCATTTTTAGTTTACTTTAAATGAGCTTAAGATAGTAAGATTATTATTATTTGATCATCGATCAATATCATTATATCAGTACTGATTTACTTTGGACTGTTTGTCATTGCGTATTTGTGTACGTAGGAACGCTGACTGGAATAAAGCGTTTAACTACTCCAATTTTAATTTCGTGTCAGCGTGCATCGCCAGAACTCAAGGTAACTTCTAATTTCTGATCAATTTCATGTATTTTGATCATGGTTTTCAGTACAAGTTTAGAATTGTTCAAAAGGAAATTGGAAAGTTTGTAGATACTGATACTTCAGAAGCAATGACAATAGCATAGATTTATCTGGTCAGTTTATAGTGCTAAAAGAGAAAAAGGATGTAATGGTGGCAATCCACTGATTAGTTATTACCAGTCTGCAACGGGGGAAATACATCTTTGCATATGTGGGATATATTAGCCTGATATACGAGTATCTGACTTGTGACATACTAGAATTATCCACGGTAGCAATGCAAGGATGACGGACTCTGTGTTTCGTTTGATTCATCATTATCCACTTGAACACGTTTTGATAAGACTACTTTTGCATTGAAATGGAAAAAAGATGTAGGAAAGAAGGCGTGTTTTCTTGTGTTTCGGACAAAGTTTACTAGGCGTAATTCAGTGGTTTCCGAAGTATTATCAGAAATTTTGTTTATTATGTTGAAGTCTTGGATGTATAACCATAAAATATCCTGGCTTTAATGAAGTTCCATGGCTATTTTTACAGGAGACATTGCAAAGCGCATGTGCAGTGCAGCAGAGATTAAGTACTACATGAATAACTTCTTCAACATGCCAAATGGAGCTAACTTGAATCCTAGGAGAAACTGTAATTTAACTACATGGGTTTCTGGATGTGAGCCAGGATGGGCTTGCAGTGTTAATTCCGACAATGTTGACTTATCGAATTCTGAGGAAATTCCTGCAAGAACTTCAAATTGTCAAAGCTGCTGTGAGGGCTTCTTTTGTCCGCAAGGATTAACCTGCATGATGCGTAAGTGTCTCAAGGTTCCTTTTTTGTCACTCTCATTTTAATTGCTAGGAGTAAGTTTTGTTTGGTATGCTAACGTGCATTTGACCATCTGAAGCGGTGAGCGAGCTTCACTTTCTATCCGTATCAGATGATAGAATGCACACTAGACTCAAAAGTAAATAAATTGTATCATATAGTTGGTTACATAACACACAATACTTGTTTGTCATCATCATGGTAAATTGAACCATTCTTTGCAAACTAAAGATAGCTTCATCAGTTGGTACCTCTGAATGTTGGCCTTCTAGTTTTTTTTTTCTTCCAGACGATATTGTTTGCAGTTCTCTAGTTTTACTCTGTTTTTGTTGGCATGCAATGATCAATGGATGTGGAGTATTGCTCATCTTACAACTGTAACGTAATCCCTGATGACTAATGTAATGCTGTGATCACACAAAGCAGAAAGTGGTTCAAGCCAAAATGTATGGGCTGTCTTGTTTTAGGGGAGAGAGAAGGCACACAATGCACCGTGATAGATTTGTAGCTCTCTGTACAGACTGTTGTGGTCGCCTCTAGTTAGACCATTTTTTCTTTTCAATTTCTGTGCTTCCTGCCATCCTGAGACCAAGTTGAGGCCATGCCTTATTATAATTCCTTCTAATTTGAGGTTTTATCTTTGTTAGCTTGCCCATTGGGCGCATACTGTCCTCAAGCAACAATAAATGAAGCATATGGTTCATGTGATCCGTAAGAAATATTCCTCTATCCTGTCTCTCCCTATCTGATCTTTAAGTTCATGTTGCCTTTTGATTAATAATAAATTTTTTGTTGTTTTGCAGATACTCATATCAACTGCCTCCTGGAAGGAATCATACCTGTGGTGGAGCAAATGCATGGGCTGATCTTGCAACTAGTTGGCAAGTTTTCTGTCCTGCAGGATCTTACTGTCCCACGCCCTCAGAGAAAAAGCCATGTGCTAGCGGGTATCTATTTTTCTTCAAGTTTTAAAGATTATCTACCCCATAATTCTATGACGCTTTGATGTGTTTAAGCAAATGCTACAGAAGTGATTGCCTGACTATGTAAGTTCTTTCTGCATTTCAGACATTATTGCAGGAGAGGTTCTACAACACAAACACGTAAGTAATCTGTAAAGTGGAATATATTTGATACAAAATTTCAAATGCTATTAGGGTGTAAATACTTCACAATGCATTAGCCTAACAGACTTTAAGACTCTAATGTGATCCTTTACAAATTTGTTTTGCGAAGTTATCAATCTGGCTTTTCTGTCTGTGCAGGATGCTCTTGGTTGATCTCATGTAAGGCAGATACAGTGCAGCAGAACATTCATACCTATGGTATTCTGATTATAGTGAGTTGCTTTCCTTCCTATCGTAAGCCACATTTTGTTGGTGCA
>ONZK01000551.1:138795-150142 GCA_900322385.1 Pharnaceum exiguum
GGGGGGGGGGAGTGGGGTTCCATGAGCACATCATTCAGTATTCAGTGTTTACTGAACAAGCTTGAAAGCGACATAGTGTTTTACTTTGAGCTGAGAAACCAATCTCAAGAGAAGATACATACCAGTCCTTGCAGACCCTTGTTCACTAGTTAACTTTCTAGTTTATGAATTGAGTGTTTGATTTAGGTACGAATGAGGTGCACTGTTACTCTGACAACTCTCCCTGTAATTTTAGTGGTTCTATAGGGTTTGCATATTGTACTTACTTTGTACACTAGGTGTGGTGATGTGTCTTGTCTTGGACTCTTGGTCAACCTTATCCCTGACTCCATGAGATCAGCCAAGGTACTATGATCATGCCCTAATTAGTGGATATTTGTGGATCACAATAGCGCGTTGTTGTACATGTTTGTTATTTGCATAGATGGCATGGTATTACCAATTGTGTTCCGTAGGTGATTTCATGAGCCTATCTGATCTCAAATGTGCTCTTGAAATATATCAACAGCTACAATTTCGAACTTCAAAAGCTGAACCCTAGAATTTACAGTCTTCAATTGCTGTTGCAGGTGGGTTTAGTTGCTCTTCTTCTCTTGATTTACAACTTTTCTGATCAAATTCTTGCTATAAGAGAGCGAAGACGTGCCAAATATAGAGAAAGAGCCGCAGTAAGTGTGCAACAGAGGGAGCGCGTACGAGCAAGGTGGAAATCTGCTACTGACGCTGCTAAAAAGCATGCAACGCAATTGCATGCTAGTTTATCAAAGAGATTTTCTCCAAGAAGTGACCCACAAAATCTCAGGATTTTGCATGAAATCAATGTCCATCCAGATGAGTCTCTGATGTCTTCTTGTGAATCAAATGACCTTAGTGTAGCCCAGCCATCATCCGCTGTGTCAGAAGGAGGGAACGGGGTTTCACTTAGCCCGGAAATAGTAGAAGCATCTGTCCATAGACCTCAAAACCAAGGCCAGTTGACTCTTGAGATTGATGGTGCAAATGGAAAAAAGAAAGGCATTAAGCCAAAAGGAATTAAAAGTGAGAGTCAGATATTCAATTATGCGTATGCTCAGATTGAGAAAGAAAAATCTCAAGAGCGGCAGTTTGAGAACATTACCTTTACGGGTCTTATCTCAATGGCTGTTGGAGATGAAACTAAAAAAAGACCTTTGATGGAGGTGGCTTTTAAAGAACTAACTCTTACACTGAAAGGGAAGAAAAGGCGTCTTCTACAAGGTCTCACTGGTAGAATCATGCCAGGCCGCATAACAGCTGTCATGGGGCCATCAGGGGCGGGAAAGACAACATTTATGTCTGCTCTTGCAGGGAAACCAACAGGCTGCAGAAAAACTGGTTCAGTTCTCATAAACGGAAAGCCCGATTCTATCCACTCATACCAGAAAATCATTGGTTTTGTGCCACAAGATGATATTGTGCATGGTAACTTGACAGTAGAAGAGAACCTCTGGTTCAGCGCACGCTGCAGGTATGTCTAGATTTCCCCACAAGTAGAGTGATGGCGTAGATCCCCAACATGAGTTATAGCATCAATTGTCTATGCTGTTGAATAAATTGCATGTGCTTGTTTCTCTCCATGAAGTTACTGGCAATCACATTTGCGTTTGATTTCTAGTTTCAACTGGAAGCAGCCTCTTTGTTTTGCAGAGCCAAGGCTATGTAGTTCCAGCCCCTAGACCTGTAGGCACTGGGGTGATGATAAATATTTGTGGAACCTTAATGTGGGACCCTTCTCCTATGAGCGGTTCTGAATAATCTCAAGAATAGAAATAGATCGTGTCTGAATACTTTTGACTATGGGAAGTTGATGTTAGAATATGAAGAAGGTATTGTCCCACATTAATGAAACAGCAAAGCGATGAGATGTTCATGACTTAGACTCCCCCACACCTATTGCCAATTGGTTTTAGGTTGGGACATCTCGTGTTGTGGCCATCTCATGCCCTTTTAATTACAACAACAACAACAACAACAACAACAACCGAGGGTAAATCCCCATCGGGTCAGGATGTACGCAACCTTACCCCTGTTTATAAAAATAGAGAGGTTGTTTCCGAGATTGACCAATTGCTGCATTGAAGTATTGTCTTCCAACAACTTCACCAAAAATAAGTAGTGCTAGAAGGTTTTCATAGCCATTTTGCTATAGTCCGTAATCACCTAAAGCTGAAAGATGAGATAATTCTTTCAACTTTATAGGCATTGGACCTCTCATGCCATTTTAATTGAATAAGAACCTATTCATTTTATCTTTAAAACTCAATTCACTTATTGCATATCACTTCAACCCCAGTATAGTTATGTTTTTTTTTTTTTGAAATGCTAATCGTATTTGATGTTGTGCTCTTTCTAATCCTATACCCGTTTCTTTTTCTCAAGAAAACTTCAGAAAGTTGTTTCCAAAAGTTTTCACTTCTATTTTTGAGAACTGGAAATCTGAAGTTCCAGACTAATATTGATTGGTGAAGCTATTTCTGAATTTTGTTATCTGCTCCCTCTCTCAAAATTTATTAAAGTAGAGACTTTTTGCCTCTGCTCTTAGTGTGCAACATCTAGAAAAATCATATTGGCACCTTGACCTTCAAGTCCAGGGTGTCAGGGAGACAGATGACCAGGTGTTCTTCCAATTTTGTCTGTTAAAAGATCTCAATGTTTCTTAGCTGAATATGCTCTAGAATCTGTTCTAGGTAAACAATACATCATTTGACTAAAAGAAAATCACTTGATGAATTTTTTTGATTGAACTGAAGATAGAGCAATGTAGTTGTTTTGCGTTGTGTATTCAAGCTTCCGTTTCAATTTTCTCTTTCCATTTTCAAACTTCTCAAGGCGAAGGCTCTTTGAAACCTTTTTTAAGTTTTAGTGAGCTTCTTCTGTCGATATATATCATTATTGATACTCATCCATTTACTTTTTGACCTGTTGTAGACTATCAGCTGGCTTGCCAAGAGAAGAGAAAGTTCTGATCGTCGAAAGAGTAATAATGAACTTGGGGCTTCAGGAAGTGAGAGATTGCCTTGTAGGAACTGTGGAGAAACGAGGGATCTCCGGTGGGCAGCGGAAACGAGTAAATGTTGGCCTGGAGATGGTCATGGAGCCTTCTCTTTTGTTTTTAGATGAACCAACTTCTGGTTTGGACAGTTCTTCATCACAGTTACTCCTAAGAGCACTAAAACATGAAGCCCTTGCAGGTGTCAATGTTTGCATGGTCGTTCATCAACCTAGGTAAGTTATCGTGGTTGGAACAAATGGATTCAGTTGAAGCCTTTAATTATTCCAGTGTTTTCCTGGTGTGAGTTTCATTACTTTTATGATCTCTCAATATGCACGTAACTCCTGCACTATCTCAACATGAATGTTTCCTGCTGAGATATGTCATGCATACAACTTGAATCCACGGTTTTCCTTGATTTCTTCGATATTGAAGCTGACTGTTAAAATACATGTTTATTGGTAACAAAACTCCAAACACAACTGTTAGCCATTCAGATTTGTCCACTGTAAGCCTTAGTCACCTTTTCCTTTTCAATTTCCTCGGGTGGTCCGGGGTAGTGTTGGACCTGGCTTTGTCATTTTCTCGATTATGAACATAGCAGCCACCTCAGGACATCAAGTTCTGAGGTACGGCTTATACAATGTGATACTGTAAAACCAGGAATCATTCGTAATTGATTGTCTTATCATCTTTCTTTCATATTCTTAATAATGTTCATTTTTCATTCGGCTTTCAGTTATGGCTGTAAAAGGTCTTTTATGCTTATTTCAACTCAAAGTGGTTTGGTTTAAAAGATCAAACAAATATCTGAGTGACACTAGGTCTTCTGAATCTGTATCGTACTGATTATTAAGGTTTTTCTTTTCAGCTACTCGCTGTTCAAAATGTTTGATGATCTTACACTGCTAGCAAAAGGTGGTTTCATGGTGTATCATGGATCAGTGAAAGAAGTAGAAGGGTACTTTGGTGAGCTTGGGATATTTGTACCAGAGCGGATAAACCCTCCGGACCACTATATTGACATTCTAGAAGGTCTAGTGGAGCTGAGTGCAAGCACTAGTGTCAGCTATAAAGAACTTCCTATGAGATGGATGCTGCATAATGGATATCCAGTGCCTGAAGATATGAGAGTCGGAGTAGCTGGACATACACCTGAGCAAATTGAAAGATCATCTAGTGGCACCCCATCTTTTGTTGGTGAAGTATGGCAAGATATAAAATACAAAGTTGCGTTGCAACGGGATCTCATTCACCACAATTTCCTCTATCGGAAGGATTTATCTAACCGGAGGACCCCTGGGGTGATCCTCCAATACAAGTACTTCCTTGGCAGGTAACTTTCTGATTACTCTAAGGATCTAAGCTATAACGTATTTGCCCATAAGCTTGAGCAAATATCACTTTATTCGAGTTTTTTCTCTCTCTTTTATTTGGTCATTTTTTATGTTCTTTTTTTTTGTGGCAAATCCTGTGAATTCTAAATTTCTAACATACTTTATACTTTGCCCAGAATAACCAAGCAGCGCTTACGAGAAGCCAAGTTACAGGCAACTGATTATCTTATACTTTTAATTGCTGGAGCTTGCTTAGGTGCTATTACCAAAATCAGCGAATCGAATTTGGGTGCCAGTGGTTACTCATTTACCATCATTGCTATCTGTAAGTTATAAGTAACTAAATTTCCCTCAATAGAAGTTATAACTTATACGCAACTCAATTACTTAGAATGTCTGTTTAATACATCACAATTTCTATTTCTTCAATTTTTTCTATGCAGCAAGTAACTGGTGGATTCCCTAAGCACATCACCACTTTTATTCATCAATACATTTTATCCTCGCTTAGTTTTCACAATCACACCCTGCCATTTTAAGCATAATCATTATATATTGTTGAAGGCAGCCATCCTCAAAATGGAACTTCATTCTGATTTAAGCTTCTTTTTTTCCAGCTCTTTTGTGTCAGATTGCTGCATTGAGATCCTTTACTAATGACAAGTTACAGTACTTAAGAGAGAGTGCTTCTGGCATAAGTAGCTTGGCGCATTATGTTGCGAAGGATACCATTGACCATTTCAATGTAGTGATCAAGCCTGTTGTCTTTCTCTCTATGTTTTACTTCTTCTTAAATCCGAGATCTTCATTCTTGGACAACTACATTGTTCTGCTCTGTCTTGTCTATTGTGTGACCGGGATGGGTCATGCATTTGCCATCTTTTTCCAACCTGGCGCTGCCCAACTGGTAAGCTTCTACTTCAGGATGACATGAGCTATGATATTAACACGTACACTTTCTTGCTCGAGCTAAGCCATTTTTTCATTTTTGCAGTTTTCGGTGCTTTTGCCTGTTTGCTTAACCCTGATTTCAACTCAGGCATTGACGGATAGTAGCTTGAAAGTCGTATCTGATCTCTGTTATCCAAAGTGGGCTTTAGAGGCTCTCGTGATTGCAAACGCAAAGAGGTATGAAGCATCAATTTTTTCTTTTTTTAGAGCAGGGGGGTTTGTTTTTGATGTTGATAAAGGGAAAGGACAATCAAACATAAAATGTAGCTTCTTATTGAGTCCTATTTTCCCTTCGTCAACTTAATATTTTTTCTCTTGGTTGCACTAATTACAAACTCGGATCTTTTTTTCACACTTGCATGTGGCTTGTTGAAGTTTAGTAATGACATAGTATGTTCAAATCCCTCTGCTGTTGGCTGAACATCATGCTCCCACTAGAGGGTGCACACCGTACAGATTGAAAAATACACTGCTCCATCCCTGCATCTCCATGAAGAAATTAATTCATAGAGACACCGTCCAATATGAAAAACAGTCATTGTTAAAAGATTCCTAACATGTACCAAGTTTCTTCTCTTTTTTTAATGTTAGTAAATGAAATTGGGTAGAGTACACATCTGCCATGGCATCACTAGCAGGCTAGCAGCATATGAAGTTCAGCCAACTTCGAACTTTGATGTATAATCTTTAGCATTGAAAATTTGAAATTGTTGTTCCAGGTATTATGGCGTATGGCTGATAAATCGTTGTGGTGCTCTTGCCAAAATGGGATATAATCTCCATGCATGGAAAAATTCCTTATTGATCCTCATTCTTTTTGGTGTGGTCAGCCGTGCTATAGCTTTTATTGGTCTGCTCATTATTCGGAAAAAATAATCTTGTTTTGCTAGCACTATCGTGGTAGAATGCAGCAATGTGGGTGTCAACGATCAAACATTGTATGGTACCTGACGGCTTCAACACTAATTTGGGGCAGTCAAGTGTTATAGCATTTGAGCATCGCGAACAATGTGAAGTAGAGGCAGCCTGATGATGCCAGGATGAACGATTTCTGCTATGATTGCTGCCATTAATCTTTTTAATCTTTTGTAAAGGAAATTCTTTTATTCGTGCAAATTGTAATTAAGGTACATATCTTGTTGTGTACATAGTAGCTCCATTTATAGTAGCTCTACAATTTTTGAGTAAACAGCCTAGCACTAGCAGGGTGTAGAATCTGAAATTAGTTGAGTACTTGAACAGTGTAGGTCGAACAACTGATAACTGATTTTTTATGAAGGGTAAGGATCCCAGATGGGACTCTGAACTGATAATTGATTGATTTGAGAAACAAATGGCAATTTTCTTAACTTTTTTGTGGTAAATAACTTTGGGCATGACTACTGCTTTCTTGAAATTTGCTATCAGCAATGTTTAATTTATGTAGTTTCAATTTCTATTTTCAAAAATGATGAAAATACCATTTATTTTTTTTAAAAAAGACTCACAAGTTACAACACTACTGTACCGTTTTTGAAAGGATGGCGTGACAAAATCACAAAAATTGCTTCCTACACATAGTGACTTGTGAGCAATAATGGCAACAAAACAGCAGTTCAAGTACTTTCAATTCTGTTTAATTCAATTCAGTCTATAACTAATAAGTTGGGAGACCATGTCCAAAATCACAAAAAAGGGTTCCTACACAGTAATAACGGCAACATAACGAAACAAAACTAAACAAAGCAGATTAGACAGAAAAACACAATGACACAAACACCCAAAAACAGAAAAAGAGGAAAGAAAAACATAAAAGACCACTCCTGATTGAGATTCCCACATGGACAACCAGACAGGACTTGCACCTGTTGGCACTCATCGTTTCTTGGACTTTCTTGTGTACTTGTGTGTCTGTCCCTCTGCCAAAACACAAATTATATAAAGATAAACAAAAATAACAATAAAACCTCAGAAAGATGCCTCTGAAGTCTGAACCCTGAAGTGTGTCTGTCTGTCTGACCATGCCTACACGGCTACACGCCTTCACCAACAAAAACTGATACTTCTATGCTAAATATTGCTAACATCACTTAAATTACATCATTTAACTTCCTCAACAAACAAACAAACACCCTCCACTCCAGTCTCTCTCCTCTCATATCTCCAAATCATACATCCTTTTCCACCTTTATTATTTCTTTCATTCATTTAACTTACAAACCTGTTCTTAGCTCTTATCCATTTTTTCATAAAAAGGACATTCTTAGTCTTTTACCACCTTTTCTCTTTTTTCCTGCTGTATGTTAGTATATGTAACAGTAACAGTAACAGTAATAACATTAAAAGTTGCCAGTTTTATTTCCAATTTGGCCTTTTTACTCTTTTCTACAACTTTCTTAGTGTACCTTTTTCCAATTCTTTAGCTCATTTCCAGCTTAACATCTCAGCTAAACTATACAACTGCCTAGCTAGCTAGCTAGCTCTCTTCTCTCTTTCTCTATTTTACCCCTCAAAAGGGTATCTTCAAAATTCAGTTCTTGAGGTGGGTTTTGCAGCAAAACCTCAAAAAATAACAAAAAACACATTTTCTTCACTACCCACATCATATTTTGTCACCTTTTTCCCTGCACAAGCTCAAGCTGAGCTCTCTTATCAAAAAGATTCAATCTTTAGCAAATTCAGAGCTTCTTCTTCTGATCATCATGGGAAAGTCTAGCAGTGATAATCTCTGGTGTTTACTTTTGTTGCTGTTGTTGATAGTACCTATGACTACTGTGAGTGGCATAGGAGCGAACTGGGGAACACAAGCAAGCCACCCATTATCACCAAGCATAGTGGTGAAGATGTTGAGAGAGAATGGATTCCAGAAAGTGAAGCTCTTTGATGCTGACTATCACAATTTGAAGGCTCTTGGTAACTCTGGGATTGAAGTTATGGTTGGGATTCCTAATGATATGCTGTTAACTCTTGCTAATAGTAGGAAAGCTGCTGAAAGATGGGTGTCTGAGAATGTCACTGATCATATCAATAACCATGGTGTAAACATCAGGTAAGTAATTAATATAATCTCCTTCTGTTAAATTTCTTTCTGCTTTGTTAATTAAGTTTAGGTAATGGTAGTTTAGGCATTCTAAGGCTTTCATTGTGTGAGCATTTCTTGGACAATTGTTTATTGATATTTTAGTTGCCTTTGTTATTGCTATGTTGAGCATTTTTGTGACCTGTTGTTATTTTCTTTTGGGGCTAACTCAATTGAAACTTGAAAGTGAAGTTTATGGTCAAATTAAGTTGTGAATGTGGCTTTGCAAGTGTACATGTTGCTAAAATAAGAGGGCAAGATGTATGTCCAATTGGTTTCTAATTTGATTTGAGTGTGTGAGTGCTTATAGTTTGTGTTGGTAACTAGCTGTTGTGTTTGACTTTAGTGGCTATTATATATTGATGAATTGAAGCCTAAGAGAACCGATTTCGTGTTTTCCATTTTAGTTGTTTTCTAATCATGATTGCGGTTTGACATGTTTTGTTTGTTAATTAAGACATGTGTGGCTTGATGCTCTGAATCGTGTAATTTGAGTAATTTTGCACACTAGTATAAGACATCCTACTATGACACAGCATTGTATATTTATATGTTTAACTTTTCAAGAACATCCCATTGTTGCTTTTGAAGGTTTATATAGCATATGATGCTATAGTTAGCATTCCTGTTGTTGTCGTCAATTATTGATGATGAGGTAAAACTAAGAGCAAAGTCCTCTTTTTGTCTACTAGATTGCAAAGCTGCAATTAGCTCACATATGCTGTCATCATCATTGTAGAGTGCGGACTTCTTCATGGCATTATACTAGATGTTTCTGTTATTACCATGTGGTCTCCATCTGCCTGATCACTTACCTGTTGTTTCTTTCATTGACCTAATCTGGGTTTTTGTTTCCAATTATCTTACAAATTTTGCCGTAATCCTTAGACATAGCCACATAAGCTTAAGGTTAGGGGAACTGTCAGGCATAATGGACTTACTTGGTTTTTATGGTATATGTAAAGTGTCTTTGCTTGAAGACCTTATTACCTGACAAAATGAAGGGAAAGAAATAATATTGATACATGAAAATAATAATTTGCAATGGATTAGTTAGTGACCATCTTCATACTACAACAGTAGCCATAATCATATAGTTTTGTATGCTTTCTTAGTTAGTGATATATATATGCACCTGTACACTTTTGATGTCTTGTGATGATGACTTGGTTCAGAATAATGATGTCTTGTTGAGGGTCAATCTTGTAATGGTTACTATCTTCTGTTTTTATCTTAGGTACGTTGCAGTTGGTAACGAGCCGTTCTTAAAAACTTATAATGGGAGCTTCTTACAAACAACCTTTCCCGCCTTACAGAACATTCAGAATGCCCTGATTAAGGCAAAGCTTGCTAGTCAAGTGAAGGCTGTGGTTCCTCACAACTCTGATGTATATGCAAGTTCAACTGGTGCACCTTCTGGTGGCGACTTCCGTGCTGATATACACGGATTCATGCTTCAGATTGTGAAGTTCCTGAGTGATTATGGCTCTGGGTTCGCTGTGAATATTTATCCATTCATCCCTCTTTATACAGATCCTGACTTCCCAGTTGAATATGCTTTTTTCGATGGTGATGCACAACCTGTCAACGACGGTGGGACAAATTACTACAATATGTTTGATGCCAACTACGACACACTAGTTTGGGCTTTACAGAAAAATGGCTTCCCCAACATGCCCATAATTATAGGAGAAATCGGTTGGCCAACAGATGGAGACATACATGCAAACCCTACTTTTGCTCAAAGGTTCAACCAAGGATTCATGTCACACATAGCAAACGGTAAAGGTACTCCTATGAGGCCTAGTCCCGTCGATGCTTATCTATTTAGTTTGCTGGATGAAGATCAAAAGAGTATTCAGCCTGGAAATTTTGAACGCCATTGGGGAATTTTTAATTTTGATGGGTCAGCCAAGTACCAACTCAATTTGGGTACCACGAGTTCTGGAAACTTGATCCCAGCTAAGGGGGTAGTGTATGAGCAACGACAATGGTGTGTTCTGAAACCAAGTGTAAAGGTTGATGATAACAGAATTCCACCCAGTGTTAGCTACGCTTGTGGACGAGGAGCTGATTGTACAAGCCTTGGTTACGGAACTTCATGTGGGAACTTAGATGCCCAGGGTAATGTATCATACGCGTTCAACAGTTTCTACCAGATTAACGATCAAGATGATCAAGCATGTGACTTCAAGGGGCTAGCGGCAATCACAAAATCTGATCCATCAAGGGGAAGTTGCAAATTTCCTATCATGATCGAACCAACATTGTCCGGGTCTGGAAAGATGTTTCAAGCTGGGGGAATAATGTTAAAGCTTAGTTTCATTATCATGCTCTTTGTTGCAGCGCAATGAGTGGTGTAAGAAGCAAACTGCAAAATTTATGTCAACTGTGAACAGTAGAAACAAGTAGTTCAGCCTCTGTAGTAATTTTGAGGTGGAAAGAGTAGAGCATTGTTCAGCCCTTTAAGTAATCATTTGGACCAAAGCTTGAAAGATAAGCTGCATTCATTACTATTTGAAAAGGCTACTTTAACTTCTATCTCCCTTTTGGTGATTGATTCTTATGGTGTTCTCTTTCTGTTGTATCATGTTTTATTTATCCAGCAATGTCTCTCGTATTAACTTCACTTCATATCAAGTGAACTTTAACTTGGTAGTTTTAAATAAAATGTCCTATGGTGAAATAATATTGGTTGATGCTCAACTTTCTTATCTGCAAAAGCCACCAAAACACAATCAATAGAAACAAAAACATAACCAGAGAGAGAATTATTTTTGGTTCTTAAAAAGAAGTGCTTGGCTTGTGAAAAAAAGGGAAAAGCCCACTTTTTTTGGTTGCCCGTTTGGTTCACCAGAGCTTCGCTCCGACTACATCCAAACTCGACCCGGGTCGCACACCTGGCTGTGGTGGGTGAGTCTCCCGATGAACTCGAGACCTCACTTAAGCGGTATGAAACTACTTACCACTCCAACCAACCCACATTGATAG
>ONZK01000554.1:6959-20697 GCA_900322385.1 Pharnaceum exiguum
AAGCACCCATGCGTACTTGAAGGACCTCTTGTTCATCTCAGCAGCTTCCTTCTCGAACCTCTCGATGACACGCTTGTCAATACCACCAAGCTTGTAGATCAAGTGACCAGTGGTGGTCGATTTACCAGAGTCGACATGGCCAATGACCACAATGTTGATGTGAAACTTCTCCTTACCCATGATGTCTTACAAATATATCTGCCAACACAGACAATCAATCCAACTAAATCAGAACAATTACAAAATATCAAACCTCTACCAAACACCAAGCAACTATCACTACATCAAAGGTGGTGAACACACCCATCAACATTGGCAGTCACCTTTCCTCATCTAAAAACAATCTTCTCACAATTATCTAAGATTTCCATCAAAATCCCAAATGCCTACGAGGCAGTCACCACTAAAAATCGACGTCAACTATCTAGACAACAAAAAAAGCCACATACCAGGAGCAGGACAATTCAATAACACATCATACAATTTTTACATTTCTAACTTAACCCATCAATCCAATCAACGCAACAACCACAACGGAAAAAATAAAATCAAACACCCAACAACATTAACAGTCCCCAAACAATCTTCTCACAATTATCCAAGATTTTCAACAAAATCCCAGATGCCCGGAAGGCAGCCACCACTAAAAAAAACAACTCCATAGTCAATACAACAAAAACAGCCACATAACCGGTGCAGGACAATTCAATAACACATAATTACCAATTTTTCAACATCATACAATTTTCACATTTCTAACTTAACTCATACATACATCCATCCATTCAACACAACATCCACAGAGGAAAAATCTATTGCATAACCAAAAGTCAAAACAGAAAATACAATCTCAAATGTTGCAAAACATTCATTTAAACATAACCCATTTTCAGAAATAATCACAACTTACATAATCAGCACAAATCATAATACACCCATAAACATTCTCATTATTTCCTTTCATGCAAGTATTTAACCATCGCATTGCATGATGATAAATAACCAAACAACAAGAACATAGCCATATCCATAGCCATATCCATAGCCATATCCATCTAAAGATGCATGCAAACATAGCTAGATCTACAAAACAGTAAAGTGAACAAATAGATAAAAGCAGGGAAAGTAAAATGAACATGCCCATTAAAGAAAAATAGAAATAAAAATATTCTAGAAAGGAAGAAAGGAAGGGAAGGAGGGGTGACCTGAAAACCCTAGTCGGAGCCGCAAATGAGGAGAGAGAGTGGAGAAAGGAAAAGAGAGGAAAGACGCAAATGATAGGGTTTCTGAGGGTTTTATACTGTTGATGTCTTGCTGATGTTTCGTTTTCTTTTCCTTTTCTTTTCCTTTTCTTTGGAGAGTTTTGCTTAACGGTAAATAACGTAAAAGGAAAAGTAATGACGGACGTTAAAGTTTGTTTGTGTTGTTGGGTCATCATTTTGTGGGTTTGCGCGTGAGGGGAAGTAGATGGCTTTGAGGGAGAGATATGGGCTGAAAGAAGCAGGCCGGCCCAGGTGGAAAATCAGAAGAGAGCTAGCTCTTGGCCTTTTGTGCGCGCAAGGGGAGTTGTAAGACTTGTAAGTTGTAACCATTGAAGCAAGGGAGATTAGAAAAGGCAAAAGGCAAAATTGTCTAGAATGATCCATATTTGTAGCGAATAATTAAAAATAATTCATACTTGGAAAATAGCCCATAATAACCCCTACTTCGGCACCCGTAATCGGGAGTAGGTTAATAATCGCCGAAGATCAATTTTCTTATGTTTGCAGCCTAATACCCCCATTTCCCCAAATTCTGCTCTAACCTTAACCACCAATTTTCAATTCTTTTCATTTTCAACTACCCAATGCCAGTAACAGGAACTACCCACTTCTTCTCACTGTACCCCGAATTGGGGGAAATGAGGAGGATAATGGGGGGTATTAGGCTGCAAACAAAAAGAAAAGAGTGAAATGTTCAAAATACAAAAAAAAAATACTGAAAAAATACAAAAAGGGTCATGTGAGGGGCATGTGACATCACTAATCTGATGTGACATGCCCAACCAACTAATTTGTCGCTTTTTATGCCATGTATACACGCCCTCATCGGAAAATTGATCTCCGGCGATCATTAACCCACTCCCGGCTACGGGTGCCCAAGTAGGGATTATTGTGGGCTATTTTACAAGTAGAGATTATTCCTGATTATTCACCCCAAGTAGGGATTATTCTGGGCAATTTTTCCATTAGAAAATCATACAAAATTATGCGAAGTCGTTTCATATATAAAATTGAATACTAATAACCTCTTTAGTAGTCATTAATGAACCCTCGAAAAAATAATAATGACCCCTCGGGTAAACAATAATGAGCCGTCTGATTCAGTCTCATATATGAAACGGGTTCACGGAAAATTTTATTAAAAAATAGTGTAACCATTTAAACTTGCTTCAGGTTTTGGTTTAGTATTTTATTGATTTTAGAAATTAGTTAAATAACTATTTTTGTATTTTAGAGGTTTTAATATTTGTAGGGGTTTTGACATTTATGATTTCTATGGATTTTGATACGTTTATGAAATTTTAATATTCAAAATTTTTAGTATTTTTTTGATAAATAATCGTCAAAATTTTGGTGTGTAGAACTAGTTGTTTAGCCGGTTTAACTCGTACTAAAAACTGGTATTTAAAATTATTTAATAAATAAAATCAACACAATATATGAAATAATTTTTTTTCTAATTAAGAATCGGTCAAAAACCGGCATGTTTAGATTGTTCTGACCGCTTTTGACTAATACCTGACCTGGTTGTTGAAGTAGTTTTGAAAATCGGTCACACCTCAATTTTCCTGTTGTAGTGGGCATTTTGGTCAGGTACGTTTCAAAACACTAATGCTAACTATTATTTGCCATTGTCAGCGTCCCAAAATGATCTTTCTACTTTATTTATTGGTTTACCTATAATATTCTTCCTATTTCATTTTTGGGAAACTTTCCACATACATAGTGATTAAAATACCCAATCTTGTATCTCACTCCCTCACTCATAGTGACATCTATTCCACCCATGTGATGGACCACTATTTAACACTTTCAAGTAAATAATATAAAATTGAGCACCCTTATTGAATGAGAATTTACACTCGATTGTTGTTGCAAGTAAATAATATAAATGTAATTGTTATTATGTCCCTTTCTTTTTTATTATTGTTGCACTTAAGAAAATGACATAATTTTAAGGAAAGCAAAAATGGGAGCGAAAAAATGAGGATTTGGTTGGGCAAACGAGAGAGAATGTGAAGTGGGGTACATAATAGGGGGAAATGGGTTGGAGAAACGGGCTTTTTACAGTAATGACGAATAGAAAAACAACAATAAACAAATCAAAATAGAATCAACAAGTTTGATAGAGCGGACGGGTGAAAATTTTAACCAGGTAATTTTGACCAATAAATAATGACACTTACTATTAACAATTAAAAAGGTGACTAATAATGTGTTTTGTAATATTTTGACTGAAAACACCCGACGTGTAGTGTCTTAATTTGGTAAAGAATATCGGGTGTAGCAAAGAATCATAGAAAAAATAATAGTGGAAAAGGAAAAAAAAATCTACTTTTCTTAAACTTTGTGCCATTTATACTTAAAAAAGAATGTTGGACTACAGTATTATGCAAACAAGGTCTTAGTTTCAATCTCCATTCTCCCAAAGGAAGATCAAACTTTCTTTACTTCTTTTATCTCATTGCATGTTAGCGTGATATCACTTACAATTAATTAGGGTTCCTTGTAATCTCTAGGATGATAGAGATCTCTTGGATATTATACTTGTATTGTATAATCATTAATTTCATTGTGAATATTGTCGGTATTCTCTTCGGTTTTGGGTTTCCATATATATCTTAGTAATCATTCTTTCCTATTATTGTTCAAGTTTTCACCATACTCCTAACAGTGGTCTATACATTCATTTCCTATTTCATTTTTTTTGTTTTCGTTTGAATATAGCATAGGGCATGTCCATTTAGTGCATGCATGGGTTATATTTATCATTTTCTCTCCTTTTTCACTACTAGAATTTGGTCTATTAACGACAATGTTTTAACGATCATTTTTTTTTACTGTTGTTAAAACAATACAATAACGACCAACAAAAACGAAATGGTCGTTACAAAAATATTATAACGACAGAAAATAGTAATAAAATTGTTTATCGTTATTAAAACCCAAAACAGCCTCAAAACTTCTTAAAAAAAGATTGACGCCAACCTCCTGTTCCCACTCTCCTCTAATTAAAAAAAGAAAAAGAAAACTAAAGAAACTTAAATAAAGTCATAACTGCTCTGTTGCTCACAGCCTCCTCCAGTTCACAGACTTCACACCTCATTTCCCTCATCTAAACAAATAAATAAACAAACCCAGTAAACTTCACTCTCTCTTCCCCTTATTCCTCACCTCGACCATTACCGGCGACCACCTCACGGATGCCTCTGGTCATAACTGCATTAAAAGAACCAGACACGACGTCCACCATGAGCGCACAATTCCTCTGGCCACACCGTGCACACTTTCGGCCTCAAGTCCACAACGTCCACCCCATCTCCCCCCCTTAAACCGAACAGCCACTGCATCACCTCCCAATTAGCCGCCGCCTTTTTTGATTTCTCTTCCCTCAGATGTGTTAGCTTCCACTATCAAGGTTAGGGTTCCCTTTAGTGTCCCATATTCTACTATATATTGATCTTATCAATTGGTTTTAATTAGGAATACTGATTTTCTAATTGGATTTTCATGACTTAAATCTCATTGTTTCTTTTGTTATGAAATATTTTGTATTAAAATTGAGCTATGAATTTTTCGATGTTCTATAGCTTACTGCAATTCTGTTTTTTTTTTTTTTAGTTTTTTTGTTCGAATTAATTGGTGCCCATTTGGTGAAAAGGGCTTAGGGGGCGTTTGGTTAATTATTTTGTATCGCAAACGCAAAGGAAATTGATAAAAGATGTAAAGGTAATGGTAAGGGTTAAATTTGTGAATTGTTTGGTTCAAAGATTTGGCTGTAAGGTAATCAAGCAAACCCAGCCAAAAAAACTCAGATTTGTGCCAAAGGGGGAGGAGAGAGAAGAGCACTTGGGGTCATTGTTGATGACAACAGTAGATAGCAAGAGGGAGTGAAGGAAAGAGGAGAGAGAAGAGGAACTTAAGATGGTGTCGTTGTTGATGACAGAAGCTAGCTAGAGGCAGAGAAAGACAGAGGAGAGAGAAGAGCACTTGGGAGTTGTTACCACAGCTTTATGGCTGGTAACAATGTAACGGGATCTGTTCCCCTTGGAAACGGTAATGGTTCCGCTTTGAGCCCAAACAAACACTCAGTAATGGTAATGTAATGGGATTATGTTACATTGGCTTCAATCTTATCCAACCAAACACCCCCTTAGTTGTGATTTGTGTTGAACACAAAAGCAAAATCTTGGTGATTTTCTTCTACGAAATCCAGGAAGAAAAGAAGCAAATATGGCAGTTATGTTGAGTGTTGACAGAAAGATAGTTTTTTATTTTCCTGGCAACTGCATATTATGCTAGAAGTCTGTTTTTGGTTTGTTAAAGTTTGTTTTTGTCGCGAAATGATAGTGTTGTGGACAGAGTATTATTTTATTGACCAGAATATTGACATTTGTGATTTTAGGCAAGAGTTTGATGCACTGAGCTTGCAAAGGGGCATATATAGGTCCATAGTTCACTAGTTGTTAAGCCCTACAATAGTAACCTACCACAAACTCTCTTTCTGATTAAATTGATGTTGTTTTACATTGGATAATGAGGCCAGTTAGAACACATTTCAACTCATCTGATCCATCCCTTGTGCGTCACAAGGTCGCGCCTTCGTCATTTGTCAATGTACATGGGTGAGGGTATGGAGGAAGGAGTGTTCTGTGGGGCTGTTAAGGACTTGGCTGCCTTGAAGCACTAGACATGGGTAAGCACGTCTCTCTTTTCTTTGTGTCATTGGCTTAGAACTGTCGTTGTTTCCCATTTGTCAAGTCATAAGGTTGCTCTTGGTGTATTCTGTGATTATAATCTGCACATAATTTCAGTGATACTTGTGGCCTGTATTATGCTTTTGTTATGGTAACACTGTTTATGTTGCAATGCATGGATTTGGTTAATATTCCTTCCAACAATGTCTTTTGTTCAATGCAATGAGGAGTTTACAGACTTGGGCATGAGTTGGAGTAGCTGGAGCATCAACTTGAGTAGTCAGTGAGACAAACGATCCGAATTTTGTTCCAGCGACTATTGAGATTGGAAAAAAAAGAGTCATAAATTTCTGATCTGTTTTGGTTCATCTGCTCCTGAATGCTTCTAATTTACAGCTCTTTTTTCTCGGTCTACCTCTTTATTTTGAACAACTTCGGTTCTCTTTCTCAGATGTCTGATTGTGCTGTTAGTATAATACTTATACACTTATCCTTTATTTAGTATAATGAAGTTCGAGATGTCATGGAAAAAAAACCGGATCTTTCTCACATAGAGGTAGTATTGGGAAAAGTTACACTGACAAATTTTCCACACACGGCCTCATATTCTTCTCATTCTAGCATTGTTTTGGTGACAGGTAGCACAAAAAGTGAGATCAAAGGATCACATTCAAGAAGGTATAGTGAGACCACTGTTCAACTTGGTTCCACTGCCTTTTTTTCTCTCTTCAAATTGTTCACATGTGGGTCTGTTTGGTAAAGTGTTTGTGTATTCTGCTGTTGTGTTGTTGTACTTTTGGGCTATTGTTTGATTCTGGTGTTGTTGAGTTCCTTGTGGTAGCTCTATTTCCCTCTTGTAGGCGCATTTGGTATGAGCTGTCACCTTTTGGTGAATTTGCTTGTTGTGCTTGTTGTTGTTGTTGCTTGTGCTTGTGCGTGTTCGTTTCTGGTGTTTATGTATGCTGCTGCTCCGCTCAGTTTTCCATTGCAGGCTCATTTAGTTTGCTGTTTCCCTATGTCCTTTTCCGGTGTTGGTGTTTATGGGTTCTGCTAGCTGCACTTTTCGGATGGTGTTTGCCTCTTGTGTTGTTCAGTTCCTTAGCTTGCTCTGCTTCCCTATTGCAGGCTAATGTGTTTTGAGCCGACTCAATTGTGATGAGTTTTTTTTTTTTGTTGTTTTTCGCCTATATATAAGTTGTTTCAGGTTCTTCTGCCCTCTTTTATTTTCTGAGCCTTGATCTGTGGTTCGCTTCTAGTGTTGTTGAGTTCCTTCTGGTTGCTTTCTTTTCCCTACAGGCTAATTTGGTCTGTTTTCGTTTCCGCCTATTGCTAGTTGTACGCATATATTTAGTTGAATTATCTTGGTTTGGTGATGGATGTCGAAGTCATGTCCCGTTGAGGAAGTTGTTACCACTTGTGTGTCTTGCACTTCGCCTCTAAAGGAGATAACTTCATACTACTTAGTATGTCATAATGTTTCAAAACTAAGCAACTTTTCAATTTTGCAGTTGATGTTTAATATTCCTTGGTGAGTTAGAGAAGGTGACGCGTGGGGATAGATTATATAATAGACATGAAGTTTCCAACTCGTCTGATCTCGGTGGCGGCAACTTATTTGTTTTTCAGCCTTAGGGTAGTTGCTCGTGGTGCAATTTTTTTTTTTAAAATTGGGAACTTTGTGTAACTGGGTTTACTGGTAGCTGATAACGTGTTCAAATCATACATGTTAGTAATTTGTAACACTGTTGTAATAGTTTTGATTATCATTATAATAAAGTAAAGATTTTCTCTATGTTGATTGTTATGATCTTTCATTGATGTTGCCATTAAATATTTAAAATAAAATAAAAGAAAATAATAATAATAATTTACGAGGAAAAATCATAATAACGACCAAACAATTTGATCGTGTAAAAATATAAACGATGTTAAATTTTGTCGTTAGAAGTTTCATTGTTTGTCGTTATTATTTATGTTGGACGATGAACATTTGTTCTCGTTGATGGTCGTAAACGATGAACAATTTCAATCTGTCGTTAAACTTTTAACGACGAAGGCAGTTCCGACAGACACACGACCAACATTTTTTTGGTCGTTAATAGCATTAACGACCAAAAAACACACATTTAACGACTGTGTTTTCTGTCGTTAAAAGGCATGTTTCTAGTAGTGTTTTTGGTTTAATTTGATTAGGCTAACAATCTAGTTTGTCTAGGCCGGTTACATGCTAGATTATCCAGTCCGTTCTAGTCAAAAACCTAGTGTAATTAGTCTACTCTATGGATCTGCAAAAGAGTTTATTTTGGGTCAAGTCTAATCTCATTCTGGTCATCGATTCGATTTCGGACTGGTGTTCAACCCTAGCTCCTTGATCATTAGATCGATTGGCGTCAGTAAGTACCATATAAATTGTGATTTCTCACTAATAAATTTCAAATAAAACACTAAATATTTACTTTTCAAAACAATATTTCTCAAATACTTTTGAGGAATAAATTAAAACAATTGAACTTCGAAAGTTCCCTTTTCTAACAAATGCAATGTTAACTTTGGAATTTAACTCAATATACCCATAATGTAATATTTTGCTATAAAACCTATTGAAAATTGGTAAATAGGAGAAATCTCACAGATAGACTTTGGCTAAATACATTTGTTAGAAGGTCCTATAATGAAGTCATATGCTTGAATAACTTTGGACTTTCTAGTTGCACTCACGTCAGCAATTGCAAACAAGGATTTAGTAGTGAACAATCTTACTTTCAAAACTAAGAAACCTCTACTCGTAAGAATATGGACGGCTTAGACTTTGTAGAGGCTATGCGCTGTAGTCCAAAGTGATGCCCTAAACTTGACCCTTTAATATAATTTCGACTCTAAAACGTGACATTATATCTTTTCCTACGCTAAAAAGCGTCAATAAATTGTTTCAGACGCTAAAAAAACGTCTATAAATAATTTTCAATACTTTTTTATTGACGCTTTAATACGTCAAATTGTGTTTTAAACACTTCATTCTTTATTAACGCTTTAGTGCGTCGAAACTGTTTTAACGCCTTTTTACGTCATTTACCGTGCCTCAGCCGCCGCATAGTAAGAAGGCTTCTTCTTATATCCATGATGTAGTACTATAAGTTTTTTCCACTCTAAATGTCTTTCCTATGCAAGTAGTTTTTGGAATCCACTTCACTTAGCTTTGGATAGATTATGCGTGCCACTTATGAATTATTCTCCACATAAACTTCGACATCAAAGATTGAGAACTAGAGGTTTCCTTAGATTCCAAAGCTACTGTAATTCTTGGCAAAAATATTATATACTCGTGTAGAACAATTAGTTTCCTTTGCCCATCAATATAGCCTCCACAAGGAGTTTCTTCATATTCTCTCAACAATAATCCGATACCGTAATTAGGGGTGTAAACGAGCCGAGTTGAGCTCAAGCTGCCTAGGGCTCGGGCTTGGCTCGCTTATTCTAAGGCTTGGTTCGAACCTCAACGAGCCGGAAACATGAGGCTCAAGCTCGGATTTTTTTAAGTTCGAGCCGGGCTCGAGCCTGATGCAAGCCAGCCTTAATTAAGACAATCTCACTTTTTTTTAAAAATATTTTAATATAAATTTATAAAATGTACTAGATATTAAAATACTAAAATCATATTTGTTAATACTTAAATTTAACTTATAATTTGACTTACATCAGTTATTTATCAATTACAAATATTTATAAAATGCATAAAAAATAATGAAAATACCAAGACGAGCCAAACGAGTCGAGTCGAGCCGAGTCACATACAGTACCCTCGACTTAAGCTCGGCTCATTTGACAGATGAGCCGGCTCCGTCTCGCCTCGAGCTCGCTATTGACCGAGCTCGACCCGAGCTGAGCACGAGAGCTCACCGAGCCGGTTAGGTTCATTAACACCCCTAACCGTAATCATGCAATTAAGTGAGATGATATTGGTCTTTCACGAGATACGCTTTTTCCATGAAATGAAACTTCCAAAAATCAAGATATATCTAACTATTCCATCATCATCAACGATATATATAGCCTTAGTTTCAAAACTCTTTAAGTTAAGAAAAGTTAACCATACTAAACTAAATCTCAAAAGTGTACAAAACATAAGATCAAGCTAACAACAAATAGAACTCCTTGACTTAGGGGTTGTTCGTTCAGTTCAATTCTATTTAATTCAGTCTACATCTTCGCAATTTAGCTCGTTATTTGCGATTGTCATAAGTTTTGATTCGATATTATTCATTTGTAGTTGTTGGTATATCGTTGGAAAGATCTTACCATATAACTTTGTAAACTTACAATATTGATAAGGTTTTTATAATTAATTGACACAAATTTCTGTTTTTTTCCAGTTCAGTTTAGTTCCGTTTGATTGTTAATTTAATTTAGTTCACTTCATTAGAAGATATGCCTCAATGTTACTAAAAACTGCCAGCCTTTTAAACACCTCCTATAATAATACCCTGATGACTACTTTCCTACGGAGTAGTACGTATTCTTCGATCGGGAGCTAGGCCAGTCCAATAGGTTAAATAAATTTGTTATGGAGGCAGTCGTTTCCAGACAAACTATAAATGACATAGCTTCTCTCTCTGACATATTCAAAGCTGCTCATATGCCATTAATCATGTAACCCTACAACATGTACCTTTCTTCCAAGTATTCATTGGATTTTTTTTGCAAAAAGTCATCCAAGATCGAAGAGTTTGTTACAAAAACCACGACCCACAGTGTGCTGTGGGGTTCATACTTCAAAGTTCAAACTTGACTGATTGGGTACGTCGGTGAAGTTGACCAAATCCCACATCCTGATCAATCCTAGAAACACCTTTGGACTCGGACTAAATTAGTGTATACAGTAACTGAAATATCAATGTACCTTGGTTCTCAGCTGAGCAATATTGTTCGTAATTAAAGACTCCTCGCAATATAACGAGTAAATTGTAAGTTTATTACTATTAGTTTCAAGATCGAAACGGTATTTAAATTGGAACAACAAACTAGTATGGGTCTACTGTCTACATGCATGATAACTTTTCTTCTTTTTCTTTTTTAGCGACAGGCTACATGTATTATTTCATTAAGGTTGTCAAATTTGATTATTTTTTAATTTTTCCAGCTGAATTCAATATCTTTTTATTTCAGTTTCATTATTTTCCCCCGTTTCAGTATAATTTTATGTTAATTATGATTTTAACTAACTTTAGTTGATTTGAATAATTTCAATATTTTTCAATTCACTACAGTACACATTTTAGTTGATTTGAGTATTGTAAATTATTTATCATTAAATTACTTTTGAGAACCAACATTAAATTAAATTATTACTAGACACTTACATGCCCTAAGTAATTGTATCGATGCACCACAGATGTATCACCTCGTAACAAGTTTTTTGAACAAATCTAAGTAATAAATTAATATAGTATTTATATGTCAAACACTAATACAAATCACCTCGTTTCTTTTTGGGGGGAAATTGCATATAATAATCTCTATTGTACCAAATTATCCAACAATAATCACTAGATAAAAAGTTATTGGGAATAATCCCTATTTATAAATATAAATGAAGTTGTAATTATCCTGGCTAAACAAAACTTGGTGAAGTGGGCACTTTTTCCTTTTCATTTATTTTCTAAATATGTGACAAGTTTTGTGATAAATATCTTAAGTGTCAAAGTCCAAGTACTTAGATCATGTGATCTTTGAAAAAAGAAAACAGATCATGTGATTAGCTCTAAATAGCCCTAAAAAGTTGTGTTCAAATATAATCTAAACAACTCTAAAGTTTAAACGTACAATCTAATTGAAAGGTTCAATCATACTTATAGGGCAATTTTATTGGGAGTTTAAAAGAGTTATAAAGGGAGTTTTAAGTATAGTTGTACTAATAATCTTAGAAAAACTTTAATTAAGTTGTAAGTAGCTGAATGTAGTATTCACATTACAAATTTGATATTACATGCATGTGGTTTTGATTGATTCTAGGTCAGTGCCTATGGAGTTCGAAAGAATTATCTCATCTTTCAACTTTAGGTGATTATGGACTATAACAAAATGGATATGAAAACCTTCCAACACTTCTTATTTTTGTTGAAATTGTTGGACGACTATACTTAATTCAATGTAGCGGTCAATCTCGAAAACGAACTCTCTATTTTCTTAAATAGGTGTAAGGTTTGCGTATATTCTGACCCTAAGTACCCCCATTGAATGAGTATTTACTCTCGGTTGTTGTTGATGTTGTGGTGGTTTTAATTGATTCATTTTCAAATTATCTATCCATTTCTGTATAATATTTATGTGCCAAACCTAAAGCATTTGAGTGAACAAAGGGCAACCAAAAACCAAAAAAAAAATCTTAAAGTATTTGAGAATACATCACTAGATCAACAAGCTAATTATAGTAAGTAAAAAAAAAATTACCTCCCAATATGTAGCAAGAAGTACAAGTTTAGAAACACCATATCCGAATTTTGCTACTTATTAGTTAAAGTATGAAGTGTTGATGTGAGAGATCGAATAGTAACTAGTAAGAACAATGAAACAACGATAATCGGCACACGACGGGTTGACACGGTTAAAGAATACTCCTATGTAAGTAGATCACTGGCTCACTGCTGTTCTTCGAAATGGCAATGTATTCCCCTCAATTTTTAGTTCAATTATCCCATAACGGTCCATGATTGTATGTTAACCACACTTCTTCATGTCCGTGTAAAGAAAATCAAACACAACATTAAATGACATTTGACTAGTGAATTGAAGGAGATCAGGATGCTAAACAAAATTCAACATCACACACGTTCATCAGCTCATCACAATGTCAACTTGGAGATACTATAAAATTAGCCGATAACACCAAATAATTTGAAGCAAGAAGTCATTTAATGTTCGCGCCACTTCCCCAACGGCACTACGCGTACCTCACCAATCATCATTAATATTCCTCCTGCGGTATTAGGCTATTGGCTGAACCACTATATATACCGAACTCCTTTCCTCCATTGAAACCCAAGCTAGAGAGTCAAAAGCTCGACTTATTTTTGCATTATCAATACACGCAAAATAAACAACACCCCAAAACACTCAAGAAGATAGCAAAATAACAACAGACCAGTCGATGACTCTCTCTTTGAAATGGCCTGTTGCGACCTTCTTACTCCTTAGCATTGCGCTAAGTTTAAGTGCAGTAGCATTTGGAGATGAGGCAAGTAAGAGAACGGCTGAGTTTGATGATAGTGATGATTGTGGTTTCAGGTGTGGACGTGGACGTTTCGGTGGTTCTAGAGGTGGATCACGGTTTGGTGGTCCAGGGCGTTTTGGCGGACCAAGAGGTGGGAGGTTCGGCGGACCAGGACGCGGTGGAGGGTTAGGTGGCGGTGGAGGATTAGGTGGTGGTGGTGGCCTAGGAGGTGGAGGCGGGCTTGGAGGAGGAGGCGGAGCTGGTGGAGGTGGTGGACTAGGTGGTGGTGCTGGACATGGTGGAGGATTTGGTGCTGGTGGAGGAGTTGGAGGTGGTGCTGGAGGAGGGCTTGGTGGAGGAGTAGGTGGTGGTGGCGGTGCCGGAGGAGGTGGAGGTGGTGGACTTGGTGGAGGTGAGGGTCATGGTGGAGGATTTGGAGCTGGCGGAGGAGTAGGAGCTGGTGGAGGTCTTGGTGGAGGAGTTGGAGGTGGAGGAGGTGCTGGTGGAGGAGGGGGTGGCGGTATTGGAGGAGGTGCGGGTCATGGTGGAGGATTTGGTGCTGGTGGGGGAGT
>ONZK01000555.1:9482-26657 GCA_900322385.1 Pharnaceum exiguum
ATAACGGCGTTAGAGGAGGTACCCATATTGGTACAATGTTTGAAAGGTCAGGTACCCTTATTGACATACTGAATAAGTGAGACCCCAAATTGGTATTATGCTATAGGTAAGATACCTAAAATGGTATTTTTCCTTAATTATTTTTTTCCGATAAGAGTTATTCTTTATTATCATTTTCTAAAACATTAATACTTATTTAAATTTGCTTAAAAAGTATTATTAATTTATTATATTTAAAATTGTTATATGTACTCAAATATTTTATTAACATTTAAATTTTCAATTTCTTGTAATTAATTTAATCGGATATTCCAAGTGCTGTAAATATTGATTCGGGTCAAGCTTTTGTGTTCATAGCCCATTTTTTTACACACAAGTGCAACATAAGCCAAGCACATGAACAAGTTAATAGCACTTTGAAAAAAAACCATATATGACCACCTAAAACACATGCGTAGATGAATGACTTACCACAAATGTAAATTTATGCAGGTTCGGAGCAGCCCTGAAAAACATTTGAGTTGAGAAGATTGGTTCATCCATGCAAAGTGTATAGGCATCTACGTACAACTCTTTGAGATTATTCATCATGGGTAAATGCCAATCATTACGCTGTGAAGAGAAGAAAGATCATTAAGACATGAAGTTTTATGCAATACTTGAGAAAAAAGATATAGAGTATAGTAACTTACCTCTACAAATAGTTTGATTGCAACTCGAAGAATCGTCAAATGAGGAAGATATTGTGACAATGAATCAAAGATAAACTTTATTTTTTCCTCACTAGATTCCACTCCACTTGCATGTAATTCGGTAAGAAATGGAACATTTTCTAGATTCAATTTTATTTTTCTCCCATAATATTTGAAGAAAACAAGATGAAGAGCTTCACGAATTTCAAGCATTTCCAGATTCTCACATGAGATAACCTCTAAATGTTTCAATTTAAGAGCTGAACCCAAAACTCTCAAATTTATAAGGTGTTGAGATTCTTCAACACACAATTGCTCAAGTAATGGGCACCTCAACAAGAGCAATTCAATAAACTCTCCGGAAACATTGACAAAGTTGGTAGAGAAGAATGTCAAAAATCTAAAGGATGAATCTTTAGAATTTGAAGAGATATTACCTAGATACTTACCCGGAAAGCAATAACGATCTTTTTCAACCAATTGAAGAGACGGCAATGCGTTTAAATCCAAGCAAAATCTCTTAATATTACTCTTTTTAAGGGCACAGTCAAGCCAATTATCAATGTGTTGGCTATTACTTTTTCTCAAATTAAACTTAATTGTGAACTGTTCTATGGTTGGAGCTATATGTCTACCCATTACGTTATCAACCCACTTTAAATACCACAACTTTTCTTTTTTAGGTTTATAAAATCGATTCCTTTCTACTAATATGTTTAGATTTTTCTCTTTTAATCTTTTTAAGAACTCTTGATCATCGAAGTTTAAAGGGCCAGAGTACTCTGTCCACAGGTGATGAAATATGCTCGACAAGACACTAGTCCTAACAGCCGGTTTCATATCAAGCAAAGATATTATCTGAACCAACACATCTTTGGGCAAACTAGACAACCGGTCTAGTTCTTTTTCTCCAACTGTTGTCTCTATCTTCTGCACCTGACAGGAAAATTATAATAATATATTTAATAAACGGAAGTAGGGAGAGGAAGAACATCGCTTCCAGTTAAGACTCTATGGGTGCAAATTATAATATACAACCACGGGCGGAACTAGGAAAAAATATAAGGGGTGCAAAAAAACTTTAAAAGTAAAAAAAATATGCTATTAGGAATTGAACAACTTGTCAAGGGGGAAGTAAGCAATAAGAATGCGGTGGATGTGTTGACCTTGATTATTTTTGCAATCATATGACACAAAATTATATGACACAAAATGTAGGCATGCATTGTGGATCACTTATTTTATATATGATGACAGACCTTATTATCTGTCACGACAGATAGTACAATTTCTAATATCCGTAACGACAATTTCTAATATCGACGGATAGTAAAACCCGTGGTGACAGATATGAGGTTAGGGTGGTGAAGTAAATAAGAGGGTATGTTAGGGTGGGGAGTCAGAAAGTCGGCCGAGAGGGGATGGGGGGGAGGGGAGTCGCTCTGAGGTATCGGCCGATAAAAGATGTAGGAGAGGGATGAGTATAGTTTATTTGGGAATTTTTTAAGAAAATAAGATAAGTGGTTCACAATGCAAATGCATGCCGGCAAGGTTAGCACAAATTCTAATAAGAATGACCAACTAAGCTAAATAGTCTAATATTTGGTAGGTGTATAACTAAAATTTTGATACAAATTTTGGAACATGAGGAGGAGCCGTAACACCTGCCATTCCTTCGGTATAGTTCCGCCATCGGATCTAGTACCGTACATCGACCTTTGTAACTTGATTAAATATTGGGTCTTTAATTATATTTGAAGAGTTAGAGCCTAAAATAAGAGATAAAACAAAGTGTGTGAACTATGTAAGACACACCTGGTTGTACCATAGACGCACTCCTCAATCACGGTTAGGCGATATGGAAAACTAAAGTAAGGTTGTACCATAAACATACTCCTCACTCAAATCCCCTTGAGACCTGGATTCGAGTGTCCCATCGCCCACTAAAGGAAAACTCTACTGAGTTCGAGTCTCCCCTCGCCCACCAAACAATAAGGCTATATGCAAATAAGAAAATAGATGATGGTTGACTATGGAGAAACCATTGTTCAACGGTTAAAAAACAATCAAATCTTGTCAAAGGATTTTCTTCTTTTACACAATATATGATTCAAAAGGGTCACGGATTAACGATCAAGGAGAGGAAAAGTACCTCTGCTGGACATCTTTGGCCGACGGTGGATGGCTGACAGACTTCCACGGCGAGGCGCAGCGGACCGAGGAAAGCCATGTTATTAAATTAAAGTGATACGCCGTAGATAGAGAGAGAGTTATGGGCGGTGAAAGAAACTTATTTGCCTCTTGGGGACAGAGCGACAATGCAATTAGTAAAGTGATATATGTAGTTCAGTAGTTCCATAAAATCGAAGTACATAGACTATATATAGAGAGAGTTTACCTTCCATAAACTTATTTCCATCTTCCCTCTCAAAAAAAAAAGAAAACTTTTTAAAATAAAGAGCTCAACATGATCAGGTCGGCCAAGATTTTGGAAAATTAGGCACTGTCCGATTCGAAACCTTACTAAAGGCCCGTTCTTCTTTGCTTGAACTTAATTAAATTTTTAATAATCAGATTGAATTTTTTGTTCAATTGTTCAATTTACTAAATGGCAACAAAACAACCCCAGTACTTTTAAATTTAGTGAAATTATTAGAAGTTAATACTACAATGTAGTAAATAATAATGTATGAGTCAATCTCGTAAACAACTTTATTGTTTTATTAAACATGGTTAAGGTGCGTACATCCTGACCCACAATCACCCCCATTGAATTGGGATTCACTCAATTGTTGTTGTTGTATACTCATTGCTATTGAATTTGTATATGCGCTACGTCTAAAGAGGGCTGTACAATTTCACATGAAGGGTAGAATTTGCAACTGTCCAGACTTTACTCACTTAACGACCATCGGCCATCCGATTAGTCAAGTTGTATGTCCAAAGTTCCAAACTCCAGAACACACGATTTAACCCACCGTTACACCGTGAAGACAAAATAAAAGGAATTTAGCCCATTACTGTATTATTTTTTTTGAATGAATAGCCCATTACTGTAGTTCTAAACCTACACATGGTGCAAGAAAGTTGGTTAAGCGTCCTCGACCATGTGAACTGCATAGAGTTCCTGTGAAGTGCAAGCCCTTAGGATGGCTTAAGGATACCAGTCGTAGGACTCGTTCTACTAACATGTATTTTGGTTGCAGAACAGTGTCACCGATTGATAGGAAGCGTAAAGTCTCCCAAGCAGATGGAAAGAGGTCTCTTTCGAAAGCTAGGACGTATCCTCATACTTTTCGATCGTTTGTTGAAAGTCCACCGAAGAAGAAACTGATGATCGACTCCTCTAGTTATACTTGTAATAAAGTTTGTTTTAATGTAGGGAGTGAAGCTTGTAATCTAGCTCTCAAAGCTAGTAATAGGGGGCTTACTCCTTTTATTTATTAGCCTAGGTACCAGGTACACCGGTTGTTTTCCATTGTCAAAAAAAAAAAATGTAGTTCATGTCTTCACGTTCCCAATTTCCCATTAAGTATCAACAATTCAGCATATGATTCATTTCAAAAGGGAAAGATAATGAAAATTAAAGAAAAAACAAAAGGAGAAGGATGGGCTAAGACTAATTAAGGTGACTTTAATTTATTAACTTTTTCAAATATATATCGAGGGTATTTTCATCATTAGACTTAAAATTACATTATTTATATCGAGTGCAGATCCTCTCCTATTCGCATGAAAACAGGACTAACGGTCGGGTTTTAGAGGAAAATAGGGGGGTTTTGGGGAGTTTTTTTTTTAAAAAAAATAAGTGCAAATCTCGTGTGACTGGAGAGGATCCAAATTCATTTATACCCTCCTTTAATTTCCGTGTTTACTCTCTTCGAAGAACTCGTTGGCAATCTCGTCCCTCCCTAGCTCCCTCTTCACTCAATCTCTGATGGGCATGGCTCGAAGGGATCATGAAACGCTTGTCATATATTAAAGGGTAATGCTGAAAGGCATCAGATCAGGATCGACCGCACCTAGGTAATTTAATTTAACTTCTATGCCTCGACTGCTTCAATATCGTGCAACTTGCTTGATACTTATATAGCAGAGCAGCTTTGGTGTCCCAGAATGGTGTACCATCTCGTGTCCCACTTAATCTCGACCGTAGGTAATTTGTTATTGTATTTTAATTAAATGTGTTAACAAATCACGAACGGCCCAGATTAAAGTGGGATACGAGATGGTATACCATTTAGGGACACCAAAGTCCCTATACGTGAAAGTAGAACGAACATGCACAAACATAGAAAAATATATAATTTGCTTAATCTAGAAGAAAGAAGGGGCTTTGCTAGTTCGCTTGATCATCTTTCTAAGGGTGTTTCCAATGGTAAGCACATCTTCTTGTGCTTGCCAATGGCACATAAGCAAATAATATTATTTTTCAACCAGCATACATCCAAGCATCAACTACTCCAATGACAAGCAATTTTTTTGAGACCCACATGTTGATGGAAAAGAATCTGGGAAAAAAACTCAGAACAATTATTACTTTGCAATTGGAAAAAGAAGCAACTCATGTAGCAAAAAAAATGAGAGAGACAAAAATCTTAGTTATACTTTGTATTTGTTTCACACGCATATTTGGGCGATTGATGATCATATATTGTTTTTCCTTTTCTTTTCACTTCAAGCACTATGCTTGGCCAAGCACATGTGCTTGCTCAAGCACCCCTCCCCAATGGCTAGCATAGTGAGTTTTGTGCTTGAAATCCCCAAGCACACCCCTCAAGCACACCATTGGAAACACCCTAAAGAGGCCGGGTTATCGAGAAGTGAACAATTTCCAGCGTAGATGATAGTCTTTCTATGACAGTACGTAGTGTATAAACCATGACGTGATCAATTACAGGCTAGGCCCACTTCTGAAGAGAGATGGCTAGCACACAAGTCTAATTAGGTTCCATCCTAAAACCAATTGGCAATAGGAGGAGTAGCCCACCAAACCTATATACTAGTTGTCCTCCCCCTTTTTCACCGATATGGGACAATCCACACTTCACCATACACATGGGAAACCTAACAATCTCCCAATTTCACATGTGTGACCATAGCTCCCCCTCAACTATTGCACCATTATACTCTTCTTGAGCCCTCTACTCATTTTCGAGCCTTCATGGCGACCTCACGAAGGGGCTAACTTGACCACATCATGTCTACCTTCAGGGCGAACCATCGACTCTGATACCACTTGTTGGGCCTAAAGGCTAAGCTCACTTCTGGAGAGGGATGGCTAGCACACAAGTCTGATGAAGTTCCATCCTAAAACCAATTGGCTATAGGAGGAGTAGCCCACCAAACTTATATACTAGTTGTCCTCCCCCTCTTTCCCCGGTGGGACAATCCACACTTCATCACACACATTGGAAAACCTAACAATTAACATATTGTTGGTGTGTAAATATGTAACCTGATCGTCAAATGGCTGGTAACACTCCATTACTGCCGGCGACTGGTAATGATCGCACCATGAAATTCAAAGAAGACAACAAAGTTCTGACAAGGAGACGTTTTCGACAAAGTAAGAGCACCTCATCAACACTTCATGATCCTTCCACAAGTAACTTTCATTCTGACCCTTTACAAACATTCTCCAATACTAACAATAGGCCTACCTTTTTACAAGTTGCCCTGTTTTTAATCTTGTACCTTAGTGCTGGTACCCTATGCTTTGTCCTAGTTAGGAGCCAGCTTGAAGGCAAGAAAAAAAATGAAGTCATAGACGCCCTTTATTTCTGCATTGTCACTATGACTACGGTTGGGGTATGGAGATTTTGTTCCTCCAACCACCCTGGCCAAGCTTCTTTCCTGCTTATTTGTCTTCGGTGGGATGGCAATTGTTGGTTTAGTTCTTAGCAATGCAGCTGACTATTTGGTCGAAAAACAAGAAGTTCTGATGGCTAAGGTTATACACCTAAGGGACAAAGCTAGCCCAAGTGAGATTCTTAAAGAGGTGGAAACCAACAAGACCATGTACAAATTCATTACTGCCGCTGTGCTTCTCATAGTACTCACGACTGTTTGAGTGATGGGGGCATAACTGGAATTTTAAGGGAAAAAATGATCCAAAAACAGAAACCGGAACTACTTTATGAAACGGACAAAATTAGAAAACCGGAACAACATCCTGAAACGGAGGGAGTAGAAAAACAACACTTTTTTTAGACAAGAAAACAAAATATGGAAGCATAAGAAGCAGTTCAGCCGTCACAAAGCACGATAAGCAACGTTGCCCAAGAGGTTATAACTCTAGTGGCATGATCCCCACTTTACAACCAAAAGATCTCGTTTCAATCCCTAAAGGAGACATGGGGTCGTTGAAGTAATGGGATTGCATTTTAATGGTTAAAGTGAACCAATCTTTCTGCAAAATGTTTATAAAAAAAGGTAAGCAACACCTCACATGATGCAACACAGCAACAGCCACAAATCTTATTGCTCTCATCAACATAGACGCTAGACATTAGGGAACTCATTCACCAATCAAGTCTAACCACCCCTTTGTAAAGGTGACTTCCCAAAGAGATCACAATTTTACTAAGAAGAAGGTGCCAGAATCATAGAGACCATTTTTCGCCCTCAAACATTAACCCCAAAAATAACACAAATTGGCAGTCGAACAAAATTTAACTACTGAAAACCCAAGCTCCAAAATGGGCCACCTCGCCTCAAAGACAACCTCTGCAACAAGCCTTCATGAGATTCCCACACAATGCAGTTTAAGAAAAAAAATTACTTTGCAACAAATAAATGACCATATGTTTGAGCTCCTCCCCAGATCCCACAATTAACCTCTGCAACAACCCTTCATGAGATTCTTCTAATCATATAAGAAAAAATACAAGAAATGACATCGACAAATAACAGAATCCATAGCGTTAAGGGTGACCTCTTCTTCATAATGGCAACAGTAGCATCACTAGCAAGTCACTGCCTAATGCAATTCCTAAGAAGCTTTCCCAAAAGTTCCAACCAACAGTCTTACGTATTGCTGGTGATCAAAACCTTTAAGCCTATGTATTGGCCTTGCTTTAATATCCATTCACTATATGTCATTAACTCATAAAGGATCTATATTTTCTTCTACCAAAAGAAGAACAGGTAATCTTCTTCTGGGGCTCGAGCATCACGTGATCCAATGATTAGTGCATAACCCTTTCAATCGACATTTGCAAATTTAAATCCATAGTTTTGGGGGGACTTTAAAAACCGTCCCAACACCCTATTTTACAACACAGGCCCTTCAGAATCTTCTCATAAATGCAATGGGAATTTCTACAGCAAAAAGAAAAAGTGAAAATAACAAGTATCTGGAGACTAGACAAGCTATTCATTGCATAAGGTCGGAACTCCAAAGACCAGCTGCTTCTCAACTCTTTAATAGAAGCTCTAAGGAAATTTTACAAAAAGGTCTGAAATTCAATATAAAAAAAAAGGTCAAAGATTGAAAGTTCAAACGTGCAATACGGGCTTTCACATAAGTGGAATATGTCAGCCTACTAAAAAAAAAAAGACAAGATAAAAGCACAGCAACCCGGAAATGTCACACGGTTTCTGAAATTATAATGTCATAAAAAGAGCATTTTAACTCCTGAACAACAAAGAGATGAAGCATTCACTAAACAGAAGAATATTTCTATGGAAAATGTGACAAAGAGATGGTCTGCAGACTGTAATTATGCTGTTTGCACAGGTACCAGGCCACTAATGAAGCATATGTCTGAAGTACAGAAGGTAGATGTGACTAATAGGTGACTTGTGCGGGCTGCAACTTACAAAATGACATGGAAAAGCAGCTTACTTCATATACCTTCAACTTTCATCATGGTGTTGGTGACTTGGTGCATGCGGTGGTTCTACTATCAAGGTCTTTAGGTCAGTACATGCAAGTTGCATCCACCTAGAAAATTCTGAAGATTGTCTTTTTACAGAGAGGTAATGCAGTCAAATACAGCAACATAAGCCTATTTTCTCATTCTTTTTAAGGATTAAAAAGAAAAAGCAATATCACTTTCTTTTTTTCTGAGAACACTGTTTTATTTGTTGTCATTTTCCAGCCTCACATGATTAAATATAAAAGAAAATCAAAGAGATTTCCTTTTTCACAAAATTTGGAAAGTAGACATTGACTACAACTAGGTTTCCGAGGTCAGTTGGCTTACTTTCCAAGCTACATTAGCCTATAAATAGGCCCTCCCTCAGAAATTCTTCACACAATTGAGCAGCAGATCTGTTTCATAACACAGCAAGGGAAAAGTTCCAGTTTCTTCTCTTCTCTCCTATTTTACCTTCAATCCAAAACAAAAAGTCTCCGATGGCACGCACCAAGCAAACTGCCCGCAAATCTACAATAGGAAAATTCCCAAAGAAGCAATTGGCTTACAAGATATCAAGGAAGTCTGCTCCAACCACTGGTGGCGTGAAGAAGCCTCATCGATACAGGGCAGGTACAGTTGCCCTCCGTGAAATCCGTAAGTATCAAAAGACTACAGAGCTGTTGATCAAGAAACTCCCCTTCCAACGCCTGGTCCGTGAAATTGCCCAGAATTTCAAGAACAATCTACGCTTCCAGAGCCATACCGTCCTAGCCCTACAGGAAGCTGCAGAGATGTACCTTGTTGGCATATTCGAGGACACCAATCTCTGTGCTTTACACGCTAAGCGTGTCACCATCATGCCCAAGGACCTTCAACTCGCTAAGAGAATCAGGTGTGAGCCTAGATAACCCGCCCGCCCCATCCAAGAAGGGGCCTTCTATCCCAGAAGCACATTTCCTCCACCAAACTGCCCATCTTGATACCCTTGACGGCTTAATCTATATTTTCAGTAATAACCTAGTTTAAGAAACCCTAGGCTTCTTTTCTTTTCCCTTTTTTGTTTTACTGAAGTTTGTTCCTACAAGTTTCTGCTTCTAGGGTTACCAGTTGCAATTAAACTTCATTCCAATGTTTATTTATGATTTTGTTACTAGACTATAAGTTCCTATTGTTCAATTAACGCATTTCATTCCTACACATTGATAGATATTTATATTCTGAATAACAACATGCAAGTGTCTTCATTCAATCAGTATATCCAATGTTCATCGTCACAGTTCAAACAAAAGATCGCTTCTTTAACAGAAACAGGTACAGTTACGTAATTATAATAACAGAATATCATAGGAAGTCATCAAAGGTAATTTCAAAATATAAATTTAAAAAGAAAAACATAATGATAATTTTATCAGGAGCACATTGCCCACCAACTGTTCGACAGAATGCGTCAATGAGAAAGAAAAGCAACATCGATCAAAGTTAACAAGCCAAGTGATAATATTAGAGAGAGAAGAAAAGCCACAAACCTTAATAGAAGAAGAAGCAGCTAACACTTGATCGAGGCTGTTCATCATATTTGGTTTTAAGCTGAGGCAGAGACAAAGGCAGAGGCAGAGTGGTGTGTGTGACTTGGTGAGTTGTGAGAGTGCGTCAGATCAACTTCCTCTGGAATCTTCTTGGGCGGATTGTGTTGTCGGTATTTCTAAATCTGTTGACTCCATTGCTCGCTGAGATATTCAGAATTTTGAAGGATTCTTGTTCAATTAACTCAAGATACAGTCATACTGAAGAAAAGGTACTCCTTAGTCCTTCGTGTGGTGCTTGATGTCACACGAGGGTGACGGATAGAGACAAGTGATTTTAAGCTGCCGTCAGGGGGTGGGTGGGGGTTGGGAGTCAGATGTATATTTAATGTGACATTAAGGTCCGTGGGTAAAGGCACGTTCGTCAGTCGAGCAGAGGATACTTGTTGCAGGATTTTTCTTGGAACTGGAATCTGTTGATCAGAAAGCAGATGCAGCACTTCAGTCTTTAAGTATAAGTGGCCTACCTGCTCTCCTGCGCAACGAATTACTAGTATATGGATTTTTACTTTTTAGTGTGGCAGTTTGAGCCAAAAGTGTTGGATTAGTTTCAAGCATTAGTTTATTCAGGATACTCACTATTCTGTTGGCTGTAGCCTGTAGCATATCTCTGGCTAAGCATGAAACTAAAGAGAGATGTCAGTACATTCAAAAGGCCGAATTTTGGATATTTCTTCTATTTTTTTAATTTGTTCCCTTTGGTGGTCAGCTGAATCAGGGTGTTAGTTCCCATAGAGATGTGTGGTTCCGTAGTGGATGCCTTCTTTTTTTCTTTGCTCTACTTGTGTTTGGCTACCCCCTGAACTTATTTCCCTTCCCTCTCATCCTTTAACCAATTTACACCAAACTCCACCCACAAAACCACCCTCGTTCATGCTTCTTAACTCGTGAACAGCGAAGTAGTTTCTACGGAAAATGTGGCAATTAGACAATCTGCAGACTCGAGACTGTGTTTATGCTGTTTGCACAGCCCCCAGGCCACTAATGGAGCATCTTTCTAGAGCACAAAATGTGAATGATGGGTGAATTGTGCAGGCTGTTACTTACAAAATGACATGGGAGTAGCTCACTTCAAATGCCTCAAACTTTCATCATGAAGTAGTCTGGTGCATGTCGTGGTTCTACAATCAATGTCTTCAGGTCAGTACATGCAACTGATGCAAGTTGAATTGCAATAAGGTGGTCCAGTCATGGGGTTAGGCATCCACCTAGGAAATCCTGAAGGTTGAGATAATGCAGTTAAGTACTGTAACATTTACACATTGTTTTCTCTATGTTTTGCAAGAATAAAAATGAAGTAATATCACTGTTTTTCTTTAATTGACATTTTCCAGCACACAAAATGCATTTCAAAAAAAGGATATCAAAAAGATTTTCTTTTTTTATATATTTGGAAAGTAGACAAGCACAAAAAATAGGTTTCCAAGGTCAGTTAGGTTTCTTTTCAAGCAACATTACCCTATAAATAGGGCCTCCCTTAGAATTTCTTCACACAATTGAGCAACAGATCAGTCTCACATCACAAAGAGAGAAAAAGAAAGAACAGGAACAAGAGAAAAGTTCCAGTTTCTTCACTTCTCTTCTCTTTTCTTAACTTCTTTTTTCCACCCAAATCAAAAAGTCTCCAATGGCACGCACCAAGCAAACAGCCCGCAAATCCACAGTAGGAAAATTCCCAAAGAAGCAATTGGCTTACAAGATATCCCGGAAATCTGCTCCAACCACAGGCGGCGTGAAGAAGCCTCATCGATACAGACCAGGTACAGTTGCCCTTCGTGAAATCCGCAAGTATCAAAAGACTACAGAGCTGTTGATCAAGAAACTCCCCTTCCAACGCCTCGTCCGCGAAATTGTCCAGAACTTCAAGAACGATCTGCGCTTCCAGAGCCATGCCGTCCTAGCCCTACAGGAAGCATCAGAGATGTACCTTGTTGGCATATTCGAGGACACCAATCTCTGTGCTTTACACGCTAAGCGTGTCACCATCATGCCCAAGGACCTCCAACTCGCAAAGAGAATCAGGTGTGAGCCTAGGTAACCCGCCCGCCCCGTCCAAGAAGCGGCCGTCTATCCCAGAAGCAGTTTTCCTCCATCAAACTGCCCATCTTGATACCCTTGACGGCTTAATCTATGTTTTGAGAAATAACCTAGTTAAGAAACCCTAGGCTTCCCTCCCACCCCCCACCCCTCTTTTTCTTAAGTTTGTTCCTATAAGTTTCGGCTTTTAGGGTTAATAGTTGTAATTTTTTTCCTTTCCAATGTTTATTCATGCTTTTGTTACAAGACTATTACTTAATAAATAGATCTTTGTTTCCCTGATTTTCAATTGTTCGAGTAAATAATTTCATTCCTACACATTGATAGATATTCATATTCTGAATAACAAGATGCAAGTGTCTTCATTCAATTCATTCAGTATATCCAATGTTCATCATCACAGTTGAAACAAAAGATCGCTTCTTTAACAGAGTAACAGGTACAGTTCCGTAATTATGACAAGTTGACAACAACAATATCATAGGAAATCATAGAACGCAATTTCGAAATATAAATTAAGAGAAAATGTAACCATAATTCCATCAGAAAAAGCACATTGGCCGCCACATGTTTGATGATATGCGTCAAAGAGAAAGAAAAGCAAAAGTGATCAAAGTTAACAACCACCCAAGTGATAATATTAAAGAAAAAAGAAAAGGCACTAACCTTAATAGAAGAAGAAGCAGCAGCTAACACTTGATCGAGGCCGTTCATCATATTTGGTTTTGGTTTTAAGCTGAGGCTGAGGTAGAGGCAGTGTGTGTGTGTGACTTGTGACTGTTGTGAGAGTGCGTTTGTAAAGTGGCATGTTCGTTTGGGGAACATCTTCTAGGAGAACTTATTTAAGTTTCAATTACACTAATGCAATTTAGTTTTTTTTTTTGTTTGGTAAACTAATGCAATTTAGTTTGATTGCTAATTTATTGTCTGTTCTTAACTTTTTATTTAATTCTTCATACTCCTCGTAATTAATTATCAAAACCTAACTCAATATTGTACATTTACGAAATTATATGATAAGACATTTTTAATGATGTAATAATCAGGATCAAAAACTTATGATGTCAAAAAATTGAAGTGAACTTAAATTGGAAAGAATATGCCCTTACTTCGATTCTAGTTTAACTTAAGTTGGAAAGAACATTCGCGCAGGGTGTCTTGAGGATTGGGGATACGAATGGGGTTGTGTTGTGCGTGATTGTGAGGGTGACATTGTGACCGTTGGCTTTGCACCAAGCGCAAGGGTCGTGCAACATCGAACTACAAGAAATTCAAGCCTTCCTCTTCGGTTTGAAGATTGCCTGGGAAGCTGGGAAGCGGGAAGCGGGCTACAGGCGATTGGAGAAGGATAGTGACAACTCTACGATCATCTCTCAGTTACGTTCAAAGCAAGTGGTGCGATCTTCAGTAGCTTTTGTTATAGAAGAAATTCGTTTGCGGTCTTCGTATTTTGATTTCATTTCCTTTTCTTTTGTCCCTAGAGTATCAAATAAAGTAGCTGATAGATTAGGTTCTAAAATAAAGTAGGATGATTCCACGCCAAGTGAAATAGTTGATCTGGCGTGTATTGATTTTCTCGAATCGATTAATACCAATTAAAGACCCGTCTAGGGTCATTGCCATCAAAAAAAAAGATTGATCCTCAATTAAACACTTTAGTTTCTAGGCACCCTCTAGAGCTCATCAAGGGAGGACTAGGGCTTGCACGGCCCAACCCTTTTTACAATTTTCTACCCTAAATGAAAGGTGGGGCTTTTGTTAAGGGGTGAAAAAATATGTCCAAAAGGGCTTATAATTATACAAACAAATAAAGTTTTTTTTAAATATAAAAAGATTATTTAATAGGATGATATAAAAAATAGTATTTAATAGGATGAAGTACCAAAACCCAAACCTAAACCCTCCCTTTAATATGTATGGGATGGACCAGGAGGGCCTAGTTTGTAACTTCTTTCTAAAAGTGGTGTCCGAGTCCTTTTTTTTCAGGTCGAGAAGGCTGGTTCCTGTGGGGAACCCGTCCATGGTCAGCTCTTGGACTTATATGAGGTACAGTCCTACAAAGTAATGTCTTGAGTTGCCTATCTAAATCTATATATTTATCGGTTCTCAAAAAAATAGTCAATATATCTATCTATGGGTGAATATGTTGTTCTTGTCAAGAAAAAAGGTGAACCATATGAGTTACCATTTTGCATAAGTTTTACATATTTTCTATGACAAAGTAACACATTAGTAATAACAATGAATATAAGAATAAAATTTAAATTTATATATTTAAATCAACGTAACTTAATTTATCTTTGAAGTTTATTGCACGAGTCAAAACGCCATATAGCAATTGGTTGATACTAGTTATGTCAATTTTTCTATGAAATCTTATATAATTAATTATTCAACTAAGTATGTTATTAAAAAGTATTTGTCAGATAGGTATAGGTATAATTAATATTTCAGAATAATTTATTTGAACCTGTTTTATAGGTGAGACGGGATCACTAGGGTTTGGTAATTACCACCAAGGGGTCATGCATTAATCAACTATATATGTCATTAAAATCCCCTCTCATTATTGAAACAAGTTCTTATAAATTTGTGTTTGGCACTAAATTAGGATATCTTTTTGTATCAAAATAAATTGCAAACAATGTACTAGTATATGTTTTTGTTACAAATAATTAAGCCACTTTGGGCATTACAATTATGGGGGAAGGAAAAGACCTATAATGATAGAAAACGAAAATGCACATCTCCTAGCTAGCTTATTAATGTGCGAGGGCACGAACTTATAAGTTTTCTCCACTACTTGGCTTTATAAATGTGCGAAGGCACGTACTTATCAGTTATATCCACTACTTATAGCTTTATAAATGTTCTAAGGCACGTACTTATCAGTTATCTCCACAATGTCATCATATCTATTTAGCGAGGGTTAATTTCTTTAGCAAGAGGAAGAGATATTCAGGATATCTGAGAGATAGAGAATGGAGAAGGCGAATCCAAAGCGTAAGACCATAGGGGGTGATGAAGGCGCCCTCACTGATCACAAGACTGATAAGAAACCCTACAGAAGAAATGATGCAAGAAACTATAGGTTACCAGTCTATACAGGCCATCGCTTGTACGAGAAATTATCGGAAACCTCCTCTTATTCTCACCTTAATCTCAACTATAGTTTACGTGTTGGTAAGCATGTGTTGCAAAAAGCCCTAGTTGAGGAACAAAAGAGCCTCTTGTTCTCTCCAGTGTCTTCCACGGCCGTGCTCAACATTTTGGCTGTGGGTGCTAAGGGAGATACCCAAGAACAGTTGCTAGGGCTTCTTGAGTGTGAAAATGTTGATGTGGTGAATGAAACCGCTTCGTCGCTTGTGACGCTTCTCGAAGGTTTGAAAGTGGAAGGAGCGGATGAGGATGAGGACGAAGATGAGGATGAGGATGCGCCAGAGGTGGTGTTTGCTAATGCGTTGTGGTTCAAGCACAATCTGAAGATCAAGGAGCGGTTTGGAGATCTACTTAGAGATGTGCATAGTACACGAATTATGTCGGCTGATTTCGTGAACAAGGTATTACTACTACATGTAATTTTTACATATTTATTAACGTATGTCACAAATTAAAAAGGGTAGTTGCTCCATTGCATTATGCTTTACTGATATAATGATATTGGAAACTGAACAATTTGATGGTTATTTATATTCAATTTACATTCATTTCGATTATGAAGTTGTACAATTTATATATGTTCTACCAAGTTAGTACCCGTTGTCCTTCGTTCTTCTATAAAAAATGCACTTTGCGAATTGGTCATGAATTTATAGAATCAACTGAGTAAAATCAATTATATGAACTATAATAATTGAAGTCCAACTTTTACAATATATATTGTAGCAAAAGTGCAACTTTATTGTGCTTAATTATTTCTCCCTAGGCAGCTGTGCTTGTGGCTAGTTGTGAACTTGTGATCCAATGCTAATTTATAAATTGGTGCATTGGAGTAACTCAATAACATGATTAATCTCAATGTTGACAAATTAATTGAAGTTGGATGTGTAATTGTTTCACTAACGTGAGAGAGAAGAAGCAGCAACAACAACAATTAGCCTTTCTTCCCAAAACCTTTACTGCTCTTTAGCATCTAGGAAAAGAAAAATGTGAACGTACTCGTCATGGATGAAGAATAATGGCTTTCGGTCACCTGAAATGTCCGTCTTTGTTACGAGGTCTTTGCTCCATTACCAGCTACAAATTCTCTGATTAGTTCTTTCTGGCGATCAATAAATCGGTACCAGTAGAGTATACCTTCACATAAAGTTTTTATCACTCTTTTTATTTTGGGCAATATAAGCTTATCATTAACCAAATTTTGGAACGAAATGTGTTGCCGGTATGGTATGATAGATATTTGTAGCCTTATAGGCAAACACTCGAGAAAAAGAAAGTCGTAAACTCGTAATCTATAATAACGACAATGCCAACTTATAAGCAACTTGAATTGGCATATGGAATAGCTGATGTGCAACTTGTTTATTTCATTGATTATTATGTTCTCTGGGAATTATCTCTTAAGTAACGATATATCGTTTGGTTCATGATTTTCCCTGCCTGCCAGTAATGCTTCTTATTTGTATGTTCATGGAATTTGAAGGTTGATGAATTGATAAGAGACGCAAACCTATGGGCAGAGGAACAATCCAAAGGGCTGATTAAGCAAATCCTTTCAAAAGACTTTATAACAGCTAATACCATGATGATCTTGGCTAATGCTTTGTACTTCAAAGGAACGTGGGTTGAGACTTTTAAAAGGCATAACACAAAAAATGAAGATTTTCACCTGCTTAAAGGTGGAACTGTTCGAGTTCCAATGATGACGCAATGGAGCACAGATTTCGACTATGGGACCTTAGAAGAGTGTAACTGCAAGATCCTTAGAATGATGTACAGGGAGCCGAAATCAGAGAAGGAGAGTCAAAGACAGAAGAGTTTCTCCATGTACATCTTCCT
>ONZK01000555.1:29819-41942 GCA_900322385.1 Pharnaceum exiguum
GCAGTCCTTCCCTTTTATTCATCAACGTGATCTGTTCTTTTCTTTTTTGAGGTTTATTTGACGTCGGTTCTACTATGTGAAAGCTCCAATCCAATAACAAGTTGGATTCTAAAACCTTAACCGTCCTTCCTCTGAAGCACTATATATAGACCCTCAATCTCTCATGCTAAAGTTCATAACAACTATCAAAGATATTCAGTGTGACTGTGCTTGAAGACAAAAAGAGCGCAACTTTAATTTCTGTGAGATACAATGAGGTCCAATGTCATCATGTTGTTGGCTTTCCTAGGCATGCTGATGATGTCAACTACTGCATCAGTAAGACACTTCCCTCGCCATCACCAACATCCACACCCACACCATAACAGCAATCTCCCACTCCAACATCCAGCGGCATCACCATCAGTGTCACAGAGTCCAATTGAAGAGGGCCCGAGTACCCTTGCACCACAAGGTCAATGTCTCCAGGAGTTGTTTGTGTACAACCGAGTCAGTCCTGGTTGTTGCCCAGTTCTCACTTCTGTTGTGCTTTCTAACCCCATCTTCGGCTTTCTGCCCTTAGTTTGGGAACGTATTAGCCAGACTTGCCATTAAAGAGACTCTGCCGTAATTGTGTCATGGAAAAGAAAGAAGAAGAAGACGTTAAGGATTAGATTATAGTATAGAGATTTAGCTTATGTTTTTATTTTCCTAGCAATGTCAAATAAGAATCATGTCACAAAGAAGTTTTCCTTTGTAACACAGAATTAATAAGATTAAATTGATATATTTCTATTTCATTTCAGCTCTATTTCTGCCTTATCTTTTTCTATTTTATAGTGACTTCGGGTATTCAAGTTGAGTGCCTGATAGATAGGCCGATACAGTGAAGCATGTTTTTCTCTCGTGTCTGCTGCTATGAAATTCGCTATCTGAGTTGAAATCTTGAATATACGGAGTAAAGTTTCTAAGCCCACAACTGCAGTAGCTGCCAATGTTGTGAAACTAATGACTTTCGATCCATCAATCATCTCTTTCACAAGATTGCGCCCGATTGTTGCTGAACGTCATACTAGTAGTTGCTAGTAGATGCTTCGATTTTATTGTTGGTGTGCTTTCACGGATGACTGCAGCAGACTTATGGACTCCAGTAATGCAATTTCTAGCACTCAATCATCACCAGAGTGGCAGAGTAGTGGTTGTCATGAACTTGGTCTGCCAAAATAAGTGAACTCGACGAAATCCACCAAATATTCAGAAAGCTCATAGCTTAGCAGTTTTGGTGGATTTTCGTCGAGTTCATGTTGAATGTTGCGTTTTATTGCCCATCTGTCAATCCTCTACCGTGCAATTCTGTTCGTAATCCTTTGTATTTCACCCACACACAAAAAAAAAGTAAAAAAGTTGGATCACCCAAGTAGCTCAACATCTTCTAGATTCCGTTACAGCTTTACACCAGCTATAAGATAGAAAATGGGTCAAAATCTTCATGTATATGGAGAAGTCTTGAAGCATTTGCAATATGACCAAACTGAAAAAAAATTCATATATGATAAGGCTCTCGAAAAATTTCATATCAACCTCACAATCTTAACATTGGTAGAATAATACAACTCTGAATTGGCTTCATGTCCAGATCAAGAATGACATAGGGTAGATCTTCGATTCACCTGTCAATAATTACAATGCCATATATAACACATGACCTGGAAGGAGTTTATTGGACTAACATGTTATAACATAATTCAACAAAAGCAAAAAACATTTGTACCAATCTATAAGGAAAAGCTAACTGGAGACTTCACTCTGCATAAGAAGGCGAAAAAACATTATGAAAAAATCAGTCAGGCATAAAACGATTTTGAGGAAATTGAGCCAATAATATTAATTAGTATGTTGAAAAGTAATGTAGATGGATCGATCAAGTTCCGCAAAGGATTTTCCTTTCGTTTGAAAATACGAAGGGCATTTCACATCTACTCTACTGCAAGGAAAACAAAGTATAGCAGAACAAGAACCTGAATGTTTATGAAGGTAGAATATAGGACATACGTTTCACGTCTATCACTATCACTACCTCAATATCATGGACACAAATGCTACTAAAAATTAAGTACAACATAGCACAGATTTACATTCTAGCAGTGTAGTTCAGGATCTCAAAGCACAATTTTCCAAGCAAAAGAAAAGAAACATAGAGCACCAACACTTCCTTCACAAATGGGGTTGGGGGCAGAGCTTCATCCCAAACCTGATTGAGGTTGGCTAGCATGGGCAAATACAACACATGGAATTAGAGATGCGGGGGATCGAACCCCGTGCCTCTCGCCTAAGCGAACGCTCTACCATTTGAGCTACATCCCTTCTTTTTTTTGCATGACAAAAATACAGAAGTAATTACATTTAAAATAGGGTATTCCGAAAACTGGAGAACAACAAAGAAAACCCACATTTAAAATACTACCCATGAACACATAATGACATGATGCAATCACTTATCATCGCCATGTAATTAATTAGTACACAGCATCAATATATAAAGGACCAGCTAAACAAAAGAAAAAAATCCCATTACTAGTATCAAGCTTCTTAGAGACCATATCAAGAACCAGCTAAAAAAGCACTTGCTCACAAGTCGTAACTGACTTGTTACATACTCCCATGCTATGCAGAAGCAGTCTCTTTTCCTCCTCACTGACGATAGCCAAAAAAAAGGCAGGAGAAACCTGTCCACAAGCACAACATAAAACATGTGTACTGTCCCATCTATGCCTGTCAACCACAGCCATCAGCAAATAAGCCTCATGTTTCAAGGTCATGGCTGGAATCATTCTGAGAAATCACAAAGACATTACAACAAAAACAACCCAAAGTAAACACAATTTCATCGTGATCTTGTGGTAAAACTGTACACAACATGACAGAAAGGCTATTAATGAGAGAGATCCTGGGTGCATTGATGTTTTGACTTCCTCAGAAATCACTGAAACCTATAGTATAAAAAAGCAAATGCATCTAGGTGCTAGGCTCCTTGCGCCTCAGACTAGCTCTAGGACCAACAAAAATCGCTCGACTTCGCAATCAGAACAAGAATCAATTAGTCGTTGAATATATTTTCCAACTTCAACCTGGGACCAAACATATCTACAGAAAATAAAACTACATGAGGAATACAACCAAGGCAAAACCAGAAAAGAGTGGTCCCACTAATGCCCACTGTCAACCTGATTAAGAGACTTTAAATCAGAAGCTCATGAAGGACAGCACCCAAGTCAGAATCCTCATTGAGTGAGAGGAGGGTCTCAACTCTTGCCTCCATCCTAGGACGCAAAATTACCCGGAGACTCAGGATGACTATTGAAACAATCAACCAAATTTAGCCAACAAATACTAAAGATTTCTGGTTAAGTTTAATTTCCATGAACCAAGTTAAAACTCTCAGATTATGTACATGTTAATATGATATAACACCAGCTAAATGCTCACTACTATAATGACTTTAATTAACTTAATCTTCCATTGAGGGAATCGCCCTCACAAACATGACTGCTAAATACAGATTAACAGCTTCTACTGGGTTATTTTCTTAGGCTGAGCTTCTGTTCTGCAGCAGACGCAAGACATGAAGTACCAGCCCACAGAAGTCATGAAGCATTAAGGAAAAATAGGAGGAAAAATAAGACTTATGAAACACTTCATAAGAAAAATAATCTTAACCACAACTGAAAGTAAAGGAGTGTAGTATAAGTCACTACTCACCTTGTCCACAGTTCAATTCAACCCCGAGGATCCAACTTCATCAATGTACACCGAATAACTGAAGGCTGAAACATCCCAGCTAATCAGGGCTGAAGCCATTCAGAATGCAGCAAGGAGAATATTATCAAAATAACCAAGGACGTGTAGAAGCATCCAAAAACTCAAGAGCAGGAATTCACTTTCACTTAAAACATACTTTCTTCTTCTTTTATTCTCCTTTAATGAGACGAACAAGACTGCCCACAGAAAAGTAGTGCAAACAACCTAGAATGAAGCTTTTCGCATCCACGATTTCAATTCCATTCCTCAAACTCAAACATAACGTTTCCACCAGTCTGTCATGCACATACACGCACACCACACATGGACGTGCACGCGCACATGCACGCAACTACATTTTGACATTATAAAGATAAATAATCAACAAAAACATACACTACTTTAGAACTATATCAGATTCCTTTCCTTGGGTATCCTACTTCACATAACTTCAACTTTCATCATGGACTGGTTCAAATCAATAAAAAAATGTCTATAGGTTAGTAGATGCAAGTTGCATTACCATTGGGGTGAAGTCATGGGTGATAAATCATATGGTACACCCCTGTACACTTGGGTATACACACCACTGGTACTATTATATAGGTCATTATCGGTATTATGATGAAACCGAAAGTGCTTTGTTCTTACTCCCTTCGTTTTAGAATGTTGTTCCGGTTTGTAAAATGCACGCAAATTAAGAAATCACTTAAAAGACTATTATGCCCTTCATTTTTCAACAGAATCACCTTTGTACTCCACCGACTCCTACTTTTTCTCTTTAGTTCACTCAAAGAATTCCCATTTTGTCAAGTTATTTCCCCCTTCACCCCGCTCCATCACGCATCCGTTTTCTCCGTCATCAACATATGCAATTACAACTCCCCCCATCTGACCACCACCATCATATGCATCTTCTCTCTCATCCCCCTCACCTTCCTCAACCGACCACCACCACAACCACAACCACATCGATCCCACTATCTCTCCTCCACACAACTTGCCATCCACCGCCAGCCTCCCTTGTAATCTCCTTGCCATCGAAGCCAGGCCCTCCTTCAAACACCTCCCACCCCGGCCTCGCTAAACGAACCGAGACCCATTACTACCACCATCTCCGTTCGATAAAAAATAATCTCTAAAGCTTTCATCTGGGTTTCTTATTTTCCCTTTTCCTATATTGGTTGGTCTTGGAATATTAGGATTGTGTGGGGACGGTGGAGGATTGGACTTGGGTTGTTGTTGGTGGTCCGGGAGGCGGGGCAGGGGAGTGGCACGTTGTACTTTAATAGGACAGTTGATTATATTTGATCACATGCAAGAGATTCACCATGAAAGAGAAGGAGAGGGAGACTAAAGACCCTGAACAAGTAGGAGGAAAAGAGGAGAGAGAAGGCAGTTGGAGCTTTGGAGAAAGAAGGGAACAATGGGTGGGAAGCAGGGAAGGAGTAATTTTGGGGGGATTACGTGAGAGAGTGGGGTAGAGAGTTTGAGTGATGGGCATAACTGGAATTTTAAGGGAAAAAATGACCCAAGAACAGAAACCGGAACAAATTTATGAAACGGACAAAATTAGAAAACCGGAACAACATCCTGAAACGGAGGGAGTAGAAAAACAACACTTCATTTTAGATAAGAAAACAAAATATGGAAGCATAAGAAGCACTTCAGTCGTCACAAAGCACGATAAGCAACCTTGCCCAAGAGGTTATAACTCTAGTGGCATGATCCCCACTTTACAACCAAAGATCTTGTTTCAATCCCTAAAGGAGACAAGGGGTCGTTGAAGTAATGGGGTTGCAAGTTAATGGTTAAACTTTAAAGTGAACCAATCTTTCTGCAAAATGTTTACAGAAAGAAAAAGGTAAGCAACACCTCACATGATGCAACAGCGACAAATCTTATTTCTCTCATCAACATAGACGCTAGACATTGTTGACATCTTCAACTTTCTCAACTATTAGGGAACTCATTCATCAATCAAGTCTAACCACCTTACCACCACTTTATAAAGGTGACTTCCCAAAAGAGATCACAATTTTAATAAGAAGAAGGCGCCAGAATCATAGAGACCATTTTGCGCTCTCAAACATTAACCCCAAAAATAACACAAATTGGCAGTCGAACAAAATTTAACTACTGAAAACCCAAGCAGCTCCAAAATGGGCCACCTCGCCTCAAAGACCATCTCTGCAACAAGCCTTCATGAGATTCCCACAAAATGCACTAAAAAAAAATACTTTGCAACAAATAAATGACCATATGTTTGAGCTTCTCCCCAGATCCCACAATTGAACTCTGCAACAACCCTTCATGAGGTTCTTCTACTCATATAAGAAAAAATACAAGAAATGACATCGACAAATAACAGAATCCATAGCGACAAGGGTGACCTCTTCTTCATAATGGCAACAATAGCATCACTAGCAAGTCACTGCCTAATGCAATTCCTAAGAAGCTTTCCCAAAAGTTCCAACCAAAGCCTTACGTATTGCGGTGATCAAAACCTTTAAGTCTATGTATTGGCCTTGCTTTAATATCAATTCACTGTATGTCATTAACTCATAAAGGATCTATATTTTCTTCTATCAAAAGAAGAACATGTAATCTCCTTCTGGGGCTCGAGCATCACGTGATCCAATGATTAGTACATAACCCTTCCAATCAACATTTGCAAATTCAAATCCATAGTTTTGGGGGGACTTTAAAAACCGTTACAACACCCTATTTTACTAGACAGGCCCTTCAGAATCTTCTCCTAAATGCAATGGAAATTTCTACAACAAAAAGAAAAAGTGAAAATAATAAGTATCTGGAGACCAGACAAGCTATTCTTTGTATAAGTCGGAACTCCAAAGACCAGCTGCTTCTCAACTCTTTAATAGAAGCTATAAAGAAATTTTACAAAAAGGTCTGAAATTTAATATAAAAAAAAAGGTCAAAGATTGAAAGTTCAAACGTGCAATACGGGCTTTCACATAAGTGGAATATGTCAGCCTACTCAAAAAAACAAGACAAGATAAAAGCACAGCAACCCAGAAATGTCACACGGTTTCTGAAATTATAATGTCATAAGAAGAGTATTCTAACTCCTGGACAAAGAGAATAATATTTCAATGGAAGACAAAGAGAATAATATTTCAATGGAAGACAAAGAGATGGTCTACAGACTGTAATAATGCTGTTTGCACAGATACCAGGCCACTAACGGAGCAAATATCTGAAGTACAGAAGGTAGATGTGAATGAAGGGTGACTAGTGCAGGCTGCAACTTACAAAATGACATGGAAGAGCAGCTTACTTCAAATACCTTCAACTTTCATCATGGTGTTGGTGACTTGGTGCATGTTGTGGTTCTACTATCGAGGTCTTTAGGTCCATGCAACTATGCAAGTTGCATCCAACTAGGAAATTCTGAAGATTCATTGTACAGAGAGGTAATGCAGTCAAATACTACAACATAAGCCTATTTTCTCATTCTTTTGTAAGAATTAAAAAGAAAAGCAATATCACTGTTTTAGTTGTTGTCATTTTCCAGCCACACAAGATTAAATTAAAAAAGAATATCAAAAAGATATACTTTTTTATTTATTTAGGAAAGTAGACAAGCACAGAACTAGGTTTCCCAGGTCAGTTAGGTTTCTTTTCAAGCAACATCACCCTATAAATAGGGCCTCCCTCAGAACTTCTTCACACAATTGAGCAGCAGATCAGTCTCACATCACAAAGAGAGAAAAAGAAAGAACAGAACAAGAGAAAAGTTCCAGTTTCTTCACTTCTCTTCTCTTCTTTCTTCCACCCAAAAGAAAAAAAGTCTCCAATGGCACGCACCAAGCAAACTGCCCGCAAATCCACAATTGGAAAATTCCCAAAGAAGCAACTGGCTTACAAGATATCAAGGAAGTCTGCTCCAACCACAGGCGGCGTGAAGAAGCCTCATCGATACAGAGCAGGTACAGTTGCCCTTCGTGAAATCCGCAAGTATCAAAAGACTACCGACCTATTGATCAAGAAACTCCCCTTCCAACGCCTGGTCCGTGAAATTGCCCAGAACTTCAAGAACGATCTGCGCTTCCAGAACCATGCCGTCCTAGCCCTACAGGAAGCATCAGAGATGTACCTTGTTGGCATATTCGAGGACACCAATCTCTGTGCTTTACACGCTAAGCGCGTCACCATCATGCCCAAGGACCTCCAACTCGCAAAGAGGATCAGGTGTGAGCCTAGGTAACTCGTTCGCCCCACCAAGAAGCGGCCTTCTATCCCAGAAGCACTTTTCCTCCATCAAACTGCCCATCTAAATACCCTTGACGGCTTAATCTATGTTTTCAGTGATAACCTAGTTTGGAAACCCTAGGCTTCTTTTCTTTCTTTCTTTCTGTCTTTTCCTTTTTTCTGAAGTTTGTTCCTGCAAGTTTCGGCTTCTAGGGTTACTAGTTGCAATTTACTTCCTTTCCAATGTTTATCTACGAATTTGTTACAAGACTATAAAATTAATCAATAGACCTTCGTTTCCCAGATTTTCTATTATTCAATTAACGAATTTAGTTCCTACACATTGATAGATATTTATATTCACAACAACAACATGCAAGTGTCTTCATTCAGTATATCCAAATTATGACAACAGAGTATCATATGAAATCATGAAACGCGATGTCAAAATACAGATAAAAAGAATATATAATCATAATTCCATCAGAAAAGCACATTGCCCATCAACAAATTGCGTGAAAGAGAAATAAAAGCAAACGTGATAATATTAAAGAAGAAAGAAAAGCCACAAACCTTAGTACAAGAAGAAGCAGCAGCTAACACTTGATCGAGGCCGTTCATCATATTTGGTTTTGGTTTTAAGCTGAGGGGTGTGTCTGTTAGTGGCATGTTCGTTTGGGGAACATCTTCTTCGAGTACTTATTCGAGTTCCAATCACACTAATGCAATTTAGTTTTTATTTAATTCTTCTGAGTCAAATGTAAATTTAAATATTTTTTGTAAACAAAATGGGCCGTTCTAGTCAGGTTCGATTTATCCCTAACTTTAACCCTTTTTTTGTCCATTCGGATTTGGTTTCGGGTCAAGTATTTTGTGTTTGTGACTCACTTTTTTTTTTAGGTCAGTTTCGGATCTGCTAAAGGCCTTATTTGGGAGCTAGTAGTTAGTTAAGGCAAGTTTATCCCTACAACCCTCTTGCAACTATATACAAATTTATATGCATGCCACATCAGCTTATACCCCACTTGCAACTCTATTTCCACTCCTACATTATCCATACAACTTTGATACAACTTTCTAAATATTTTATTTGTTTTTATATTTAAATGGGTATAAAATTTGAAAATACAAAAAAAAAATTGATGGAACCAATGATAAATCACATGCATTAAATGTAAGAGTTGCAAAGGAAGGTATTCATATGAATACCTCACCTTACACTTTGTAAAATTTCAAGAAGATTATCCCTACAACTTTGGTTGCAACTCCTTTGCAACTCACCAAAGTTGTAGGGATAAAGTTACCCTTAATGGAACTAACTAAGTAGGTTTGACTAGCAGTTACTAAATAGTAGATCAAAACTATTTGGTACATTTTATTATTAGTTGTTAGCAGTTTTATAGTCCTCCGGTTTCTATTCATCTTCAAGGTATGGGCCGACCCTAAAATAAGAGGGCTGTAAGTAGACCTGGCAATCGGGTCGGTCGGTCGGGTTTCGGGTTCGGTCGTTTCAGGTCGGTTTATTTTTGGGTTCGGTCATTTTCGGTTTGTACTTTTCGGGTCGCGTTCCGGTCGGGTCGGGTTTGACCCAACGGGTTTGCACATTTTGTTTTGTTTGATAAAAATATTATTTTATCAATATTTTATTAATATTTAAACATTTTTTCAATTTTTTTTAAAAAATATTATTATTTTAATAAATTAATATTGTAAAATATATATGTATAAATATTTTATTGGACAAACGGGTCGTTTCGGTCGGTTTCGGCTTCAACTCAGATTTTACCGGTTTTTTCGGGTTCGGTCAGTTTCGGGTTCGGTCAAATTTTTCGTGTTCATGACCCAGTATTTTCGGGTCGGTTTTTCGGGTCTTACCGGGTCGAGTAAATTTCTGCCGGGTCTAGCTGTAAGAGAGGGATATAAGGTAATTTTAGGTATGGGCCGGCCCTAAAATAAGAAACCATTAAGATAAATAAAAATCACCCCAAAAAAGAAATTGTGAAGATAAAATGGAACAGTAAAGGCTAGGTAATAGTGAAATAATGTGCTAACAACATTTGGTGAAGAGCTAAGAGGAATTACCATTAGCAATTAGCAATTTCGATAAAAAAAACTTCTCTTCACCAAACTTTACCATTAACAATTTTGACCGGTCAAAATAAATTACTCCCACACCTACTAATCGCTAAATATTTGCCAAACAAGCCCAAATGCAATTGCAAATTTGTGCTCGTAGTAACATTTTGTCCATTTATATATTCCTACTAGTTCCAATGTTCCATTCTCAGTGTCAGACTGTGTCAACAGTTACTTCACTTATCTCTCATCCCCCACTCACTTCTCTCCGACGCTTGCGATAATTCCAAGTGATCATACCAATCAACTGACCAAACTATCCGACTCTCTCACTACGCTTCCAAGTTCCAACGGTTAGTTCAATTCAATTCCCTTTCGATCTCCTCATTTTTATTCTTTTCCTTAGACACAACACTGTACAGCACTTGTTTAATTTGCTATAGGACTTAATCACTTAAGCATGAATGTGGAATTATATACTCCGTATTCATCAACTATAAAACTTACATGCATGGATGCACCCATTTCATACATGCAACTAGTCCTGTCACCCTGTCAGTTGGGCGGGTCGGGTTAGGCCTTTTCCGTCTCGAGTCAATTTTGGGTCGGGTTGCTTTGGGTTTTGGGGCGGGTTATTGGGTCAAGAAAGTATAATAAAATGACAAAATTTTAGGGTCAATTGGGTCGGTTTCGGGTTGACCCTAACCCAGAAAAATACGGGTTAAACGGGTTTGGTTCAAATCGAGTTCTGGGTCAAAATTGCCTGACCAAGACCCGAAATTTGGGTTGGTTCGGATCGGGTCAGGTTTTCACATGCTAATGACGGTATAGTTAGTGACCTTTTTTGAGTTAGTGTATTTTTGAGTTTACATTATTTGTTTTTTGATGTTAGCTTAATGTTGTTGTTAAATAATGATTACATTGAAGGTTGGTAATTGTTACCCATACTAATTAGTAAAGTACTTTGAAAAACTCAGATGGAGACAGAGGGTATAATGGAGAAGGCGAATCCAAAGCGTAAGACCATAGGGGGCGATGACGAAGGTGCCCTCACTGATCACAAGACTGAGAAGAAACCCTGCAAAATAATTGATCCAAAAAGCTATAGGTTACCAGCCTATGCAGACCATCGCTTGTACGAGAAGATATCCAAAATCTCCAACTCTTCTCACCTTAATCTCAACTATAGTTTACGTGTTGGTAAGCATGTGTTGCAAAAGGCCCTAGTAGAGGAACAAAAGAGCCTCTTGTTCTCTCCAGTGTCTGCCACGGCCGTGCTCAACATTTTGGCTGTGGGTGCTAAGGGAGATACCCTAGAACAGTTGCTAGGGCTTCTCGAGTGTGAAAATGTTGATGTGGTGAATGAAACTGCTACATCGCTTGTGAAGCTGCTCAAAGGTTCAAAAGTGGATGGAGGGGAAGAGGAGAACAAGGATGGGGATGAGGATGCAGCTGAGATATTGTTTGCTAATGCGTTGTGGCTCAAGGACAAGCTTAATATCAAGGAGCGGTTTGGAGATGTACTCAGAGATGTGCATAGGACACAAGTTAGGACGGCTGATTTCGTGACCAAGGTACTGCATTGGATTTTCTTATTTGAACTCTAACAACGTATGCTAAGAAGATTTTGGTTTCTCCATTTCGTTATGGTACACTGATGTAATGATCTGGAACATAATTCACTTTGATGGTCATGTAAATTTAATTCATAATCATCTCATGATTGTATTCTTCCGTTCTATTCTGCCAAGTCAAACCTTGTTTCTGTAAACACATAAGTTATATTTAAGAAATGCACTACCCTTTCAGCATAGTGAATTGGTTATAAAGTTACATAATCATCTTACAAAATTGAACAAGTGAATGATGTCTATAGTTAAACTCTTAGCAAAAGTGCTATTTTGTTATGTACAACTTTCTCTCTATGTTTGCGGGCAGTTGTGATTCAATGCTGGATTGGGGCATTATCAGATGGTTCTATGTTTGATGCCATTAAATTCGTATGACAATAGTTGAGATTTTTTTTTAAAATGGGGGGGGGGGGGGGGGGGGGGG
>ONZK01000556.1:8710-29894 GCA_900322385.1 Pharnaceum exiguum
TTTATTACATAAGTTTGGAGAAAATGTTGTACTCTTTTTCCCTTTGTCTAGGTTTTTCTCCCGAAGAGTTTTCCTAGAAAGGTTTTTAACGAGGCAGCCGTAAGATTAAAAGTGACCTTATAATGTTACTTATTGAAATATGATGAATTCCTGTATAATTCAGGGGGAGTATAAATAAGTAATTGACTAGGTTTTTCCCAAGAGGTTTTCCTAGCTAGTAGAGTTTGAATAACATGTCCCTGGAAGTGTACATATGAACATTTATTTGATTTTCAAGACCGAAGAGATGAAGACAATAAGTCCACCATGTTCGTACAAGATAGTATTGTCAGAGCACTTAAAGACATTCGTCATTGATTGGATTAGCACAACTCAAGATTTCAAGCATTTTACTTTCAGGGGGAGTTGATACGCGCTGCACTCTTTTTCCCTTAGCCATGATTTTGTCCCACTGGGTTTTCCAGGCAAGGTTTTTAATGAGGCAGCATCTCTCCAGCGTATCAAAGGATGATGTACTCTTTTTCCTTCACTAGGATTTTGTCCCATAGGGTTTTTCTTAGTAAGGTTTTAACGAGGCATATCCTTCAAGTAATGTACATCCAAGGGGGAGTGTTATGAAATAATTATATGTGTGGATGTACACTATTGTATTAAACTGGGTTATATGTATAAGCCCATTGATGTAAAGGGTTAGGCCCATATGTAGGTGTAACCTAACCTACTTGTATCTGTATATATGCCCCATATGCATAATAGAAAGTAACTCTTCAGTTCCTCTCCATTACAGTTCTCTTTATTTTATAACACTCCTAACATTGTATCAGTTTTTTGAGAATAATGATATGAACTTTACATATTGTCTTAATTTATAGTCTTATAAACCGACGTTTATGGTAAATTGGTAATTGATTAACTTTGCTGAAGAAATGATAATCAGCATTAAAAAAGCTTCAATCTTTCACATATATGGGCCATGGCCCATGGGTGCAGTTCACTTCCTAGAGTACACATTGCTTCAATGGCCAACAGGAAAGATAAATTGGCCAGAGTTGGCTTTTCATTCCGGGGCAAATAGTGAGATTATTGTAATTCCTGAGATGCTGTGAGCACGTATCGTTATTAGATTTTTAAACGTGAACCGGTAATCATGAGGATATATATATGCAAGTCCAAATCTTCCCATCAAAAAGAAGTCCCAACTTGCTGAGAGTACTTCATGGGGGACATCTCACTCAGGCTCTAAATTTTGAGCTTTATGATAAATTAAAATTATGAATATATTTTTTTTGTTGCCAAATGCTCAGTCCTTATTGGAAGAATATGTTCTGCAGGCTGTAATTTTTGCTAGGTATTCAAATCAAATCCCCGTCGTCTTGCAAGGTTGAAGGCAAATACTTTACAGTACTTATATTTAAGTTGCACCAAACTATCACCAAATCAGAGTGGCGCAGCGGAATCGTGGTGGGCCCATAACTCACAGGTCCGAGAATCGAAACCTCGCTCTGATATAAGAGTAGCTTCCGTCCCCCTTTTTTGTATTGGTTTTCAATTCAACTTTCACGATATCTCTCACAGAAAGGAATTTCTGCGTCAAAATCCGTTCATTTGTGGTGATTCAATTACGACTGCAAAAACTGAGAATCTTGTTATTTTTGTTATAAAGTCATGGAATTTAACCAAGCGAGCAAAACACAAGGGATTCAAAATGTAACAGGAACACAAGTGCCCCCAGGAAATTAAAGTTATCTGACTCAACCGTCACAACTTTAGTTGATGTATAATCTAGTTAAGAAGTAAGATACAGAAAAGTAATCATATCAGTCGTGTAACATACATCTCCCATCAAGCAACATGTCACAATGTCACTGTAATTAAAAAAAAAAGATATCGAGTGTAAATACAGCTTGCTCACTGGTGAAAGTACTCATAGGTTGCTCCTGTCACACAGTAATGTAGACTCATTTGGGATCATGACACTCTCCCAAAAAATTACCAAACAGAAAGTGTTATGTCAAGAATGTTCCATTAAGTATGGGAGTTCATTAAGAGCTTGGCTCATGTGTCGTTGGAAAATGTTTCAGAACTGTTACTGCTACCTTATGGTGAAGAAAACATGCAGTTAATTAAAACTTACCACAGCATTCATATTTGCAGACAACACCAGGGGTTATCAGCAAAATGCAATTCCTTACTCCGGAGAAGGCAGTTACGTTCCTTATCTGGTCATGCCAAGTGCAGACAGATGCCAGTCTTCCTTCAGTGGATGCCGAGATGAGGTTTTGAATAGCATTAATAACTTCCCTACGTCAGAAATACCGAAAAAATTGTGACCACAGTCATGGTTTTCAGACTTTCAGAGATATCTAACACATATGTTTAGTTACTCAGATTTAGTTTTCAGTTCAACTTCAGTCTCTAGCTGGCAGGAAATGATCTCATGGTGCATAAAACTCCAAGACCATACCAGAGTATTGCTTGCTCAAATTATGGTATTTTTACATATTGCTAGCTAACTTGCTCCTAGGTCAATGCCGATCAAAACGCAGTTGGCTCATTGCTGTTCGACTATGATATGAGCCTGATATCAGTTAAGACTTAAGAGTGACTTTCGATGGTGATCTTATAAATCACCAATCTTTGGATTTGTGATGACAACCAACAACCAAGCCTTCGGTTGGAACCTGCATATTCATATTCAGGGAACGTCATGCTGTGAAGTTTAATTTCACAATCTCTGGTCTGAGTATAGTAATTTCAATTTGTTCGTAATAATATGGGCGTTGTATAATAAACATCCTATACTGCTTTACACTGAAGTACTGGCCTAGCGAGTACAAGTTTTTTTTATCTTTTTTTTGGAGAGCAAGGAGTGTTTTTTTTTTGACAAAAATTTATGTGAACCCGTTTTATCATATATATGAGACTGGTTGATAACTTGATATTGTGTAGCCAAGAGGTCATTATAGCGTAGCCGATGAGTCATTATTGAGTACGTAGTCGAAGGGTCAAAATACTCAGTCTCATATATAAAACGGGTTTCATACAATTTTTTTCCATAGACAATTGTTCGTGCAATCAGCTTTTATTTTTTTCATTTCTGAAGGATCTGATTACTTGCTTGAATGTGCTTAGTTTCTGCGTAAGCTAGGAAGAGAGATCGAGACCAAAACGAGAGCAGATGAGTCCTTTGTTTTAGCTGATACAAAACTATACCATATTCTTCTTAACCAATTGAAAGTTACATTTAGAAAAGCGTCCTTGGCCTCATTCATTAGCTGCGTAATCAACCAAACAACAAAGAAAGAATCAGACGGCTAGCTTCTTTTCTTTTTTTTGACAATGAACATCTGCCTGCGCCTAGACCAAAAGAGATTGTGCATGTTTAATCTTCCCCGTTTTGCACAAGCTGCAAATATATGTACTAAGGTAATAATGTCAACGATCGTTGTTAGCTTACAAAAGCCAGTAATCAAAATGGTGAAGCATTCATGCCCACCGTGAAGCCAATAGAGTTGCAGATAGATTAGCTTAAGTTAGTTTTAGTTGTACTAGTCAGTTTCAGGTCTATGATGAGCCCTCCCATTTTAATGGATGTCCTTCTAGATGATACACTTTGTCTGTACATGGCCAAGAATTATGGGTTAGGTCTGTAATAAACTAAGGGCATTTGCCCCCATTACACCAAAGAAAAAAGTGGTGAAGGAACCAACATCAGAAGTCAGAATAACCTTTCGCATTGCTGCCTTCAAATACTTGCGAGGTTTTTTTTTTTGGTCAGACTACTTGCGAGGCTTTGTCCATCAGCTCTGCGCATTGCCCGCGGATTTGTGTAATGTAAGTGGAAATTTCTGGATCCTGGCCCCTATTAAGCATCAACTTAACAATTGTCTCCTCTTCATTCGTGATTTGTAATTTGCATATTAACCAGTATGATGAAATGCACATCTGGTGTTACCAATAAGTAATGTCTTTGCAACTTGTCAATCGTAGTTGAGATTGAAAACTGTAGAGCGTCAGATAGCTGCTCACCGATACCAGTTTGCACAACGCTCTTTATCTTGGTTTTCTTTTTCCAGAACAAAGAAAGAAAAAACTATCCCAACTACGATTTTCTCAAGACAGAGCTATATACCATCCTTTCTAAGAAGGGAAAGTAATGAGGAGACCAAAACGAAGATTAAACATGCCGAAGAAGTAAAATGAACACAACTGAATTAATTAATGCAAACCAAAACATAGATCCCACCATGTCTTCTGCTAGGTTATAATAATCCACAATAATGTGACAAACAAGAGTAATTGACAACATTCAGAAACTTGAAAAAGAGAGGGCAGTGACGCAAGTTATATCACAAACTTGACGACGCACGAGTATAGTTATTCACAGACTTCATGTCGACGCATTGCTATGACACTCGAGACAACATACTATAGACTGAAATCTAGTGTCCTGGTGCAACCATCACCTTGCCACATGCAGCTGCCACCTACACAGGGTAAAAGGTTCAAATTAATACATTATACTCAATCACACAAACACAGTGAGCACCAACTCCAAAACAAGCTTTGAAACATAAGCCAAAAAATGACAGAAAGCACTCAAAGCATAAAGAGTGCAGAGGCATCAAAATGTTTATGAAACAAACACAAGTGATAACCAAACCCTCTGTGGCAACGTATAAGATCCATAAATCAAATGGCGAACATTGAGCCAACGACATTCAAGAACACATCAAATTGCTGAGAACAAAAAATAATTCAAAATCATAATACAATGACAACATCGCTTTTACTAATGAGAAAGGTTTGGGGTGCCAAACATGGACCAAAACTGAATTTGAAGTACTAAGAACAATACCTTGCAGTTCAACTGCATTATTGTTGTTCTCAACGAATCATCACCAGCTATTTCTCTTAACTTCTTCACGAAGTCCTCTCGGCTAATCACCTTTTGCTGTTAGATTAGAGACAAGTTTTTCAATAATAATAACATAATACAAAAAGGAATTCAATGCCTAAACAGTGAGTAAAGATGAGGATAGAGCAAATTATGTATTACCCTAAACTGTTCATAATGACCATTCACCAATTTCATTCGCTCAGGGGGAACCAGTTTTGTAAGTGCTTGAAACAGCATAGGGAAAGGAAGGTGGGGAGATTTTGGGGTCCGAGCTGTGGTGGAATTCAAACTAGTTGCTCCTTCACATGACAAGTTTGACTGATGATCACTCCCCTGAAAATTAAAGTCAACAAAAATTCATACTATTCATTGGAAAGAATACAAACAACAGGAATCTGATGACGAGTTCATTCATCAATCACACAGCTCAGAAAACAACAAACATCTAAGCACTACTAATCACAATATTCTAGCATTACATAAATTGTCCAACCATAATTTAAGTACATGTTCAGATATTGGCAATCAAACATGAAATAGACCACGGACCGAATTTCATATAACTCATCAATATAGGAAGAAAGTTAATTGCCGGTACATCAGAGATTCAGAGGCATCCATAATTCATGCACAGCCACTTTTAATGGCATATAGAAGTTCAATATTCCAAACCTTTTTTCAGCAGAGAAGTAGAATGAGCAATGCAAACAGCATAAGATAACAAGCAAGATTCAGAGGAATCCATAATTCATGCACAGCCACTTTTAATGGCATATAGAAGTTCAAAATTCCAAACCTTTTTTCAGCATTGAAGTAGAATGAGCAATGCAAACAGTATAAGATAACAAGCAAGATCACTGCACCAAGTTTGCAATGCAAGAGAATCTGCTTACAATTTGTACACTTCATGATGACAGTGAATAATAATGAGTTGGGAATTAAGTTTAAACTTAAACAGTATAATAGTTAAACAGTTGGGCATGCATTCGTTATCATTCCTCACGTAAAAGGTGCAAGGTACAAATACCCTAAGACAAATACTTATGCATAAATATCACTTGACTTGCATTTACAAAAAGATAATCAGACTCATGTATCTTTCCACTAACCATCTACAAAAGCAAAAACATTTTACTATGAATGGTGAACAATCATGAGAACATTAAAAAGCCAACAAGATCAACACACAATTACCAATACCCGCAGTTGAAAATAAAAATTTCAACTAAATTTTACAGCAGTAAATAAACAAGGGCCTCACAGACAAGCACATCAACATATTAAACTTCACACAACTTACATTTTCTTTCACAGGCCCCAAGTTTGACTGATTGGTATCAACATGATGAGCAGTCTTGGTATTCATACCTGCATTGAGGAATATACGCTACTTTTCAAGTATAAACGACAAAAGCAAAATAATAAACCTAAGGAAAGGCTGCAAGACTGAGAAAGGAAATAGGAGTTAGTCCATCTCCAACAAACACTACTGATCCTGTGTAATACCGATGCAAGAGCTGGAATAGTTAGGCAGTGAAGTTTTGTGAATGCAAAGACACAAATGTCCACGAAAAGCATCTTATTGCCACCACAACTCTTAGGAAATCATATACCATGATATTCATACAAACAAAAAAGAAAAGAGACGAACTAAGAGAGTATCACATGCAAAAGGATGTAAAGGGATAAAACATCACCTTCAACACTAGAAGGGATCTTGAAACTAACAACACATTCCGGGTAAATATGAGTGTTCATGTTCATGCTCCATACTACAAAATGCCGCGGATGTTGAAGATCATCAACCCCACTGTCAAAGTTCTCACTACTGGGGTGGAATTGCTTTGATCCAGGAGACACTGCCTCCATGTTTCCCATAATCACACGACAAAGAACCATATGTCGTACTCCATTTTCGTCAACATCACAAAATTTTGCACTGTACAGAAAGACAACTTATGTATCTTAATTTGTAGTAGATGCATGTGTAAGCAGGCAACTAAGAATAGAATTGATGTATCACTTTTATTGGTTAGATTAGATGTTAATGAAAAAAATGATATCGCACAGGTTTTGAATATATAATAATAAGTGAGAACACTGAGAAGGGATACGAAAAAATATACTATTAACACATCATCATATTCAAACCAAAAATTAAGTAGAAGAATACTGCAAAGGACACACAAACTTCACATACACCCAACTCCCAAACAGCACTCCATAACTGCTGTCAGCAAACCACCAAAAAGGGTTCACAACCATGGACTAAGCCTAACTTCATACTCTCAAAAATTGCTTGTAAAAGTATGTAAAGATTAAAGCAAATAGATACCTACAAAAACAACATGTGTGCCCATACTAACATCAGAGACCATGAGGCTAGCTCTACATGACATCATAAAGATAGCAGACACAACAAGGAAAACCCTACAGTTGTGCGCCTAATACAAGCGGAAATTAAGGGGCACAAATAGTCAAAAGCAATTGTGATGTTGTCTCCTGGAAATCACATGAATAAGCTCCACAAATAACTTGGGAAATGCAGGGCTTAAATAGTTCAAGCGCACTCATAAAGTAGCATAGTGACTAAACACAAGCTACTCATGGACTGCTAATGAAAATGAAATGCATAATGCAATAGAAACAGGAGAAACAGACAAAAAGCACTAGCAAAACTATTGCATGCAATGCTCCTTGCATAAAGAAGATAACTCTCCAAACAAATCAATGGTGGTCCAATGCATGTGCCAAAACTCCACTACTGTATAAGTTCTCTTTGGAACTAAACTTCTTAATCTCTTATGAATATATGAGCAAATTTGCATGTCATATTTTAATCTCAAAATTGGCAATCGTTATACTTCTTACCCTTGCATCGAAAGCAACTAATAGAAGCCCTCAGTTTAATATACACAAGAACTGATCTCTTCAAACCCACTCAAAGTCCAGTCTCCCCCACAACACGAAGAAAAAGCTTTTCGGTCCAGCTCATCATCAAAGAAGCAATTAACCTGATTTCAGATCTAAGTATTTACAATACACGTACAACTAAGCAGTAAAGACAGATAGCTGTTCGCCTGTTCCACTCAGCAGCCAACAACCGTAAAAGATCACTGACAGCCTCACTTCAGCTTCCAAATTACATGAAACCCCCCCTATCAGAAGTCTTTTCCAATTTACTCTTGCGACAAAATACAGCAGGAATCAGAGACCTACATGCCCCTGAATGCTGACAGCCATAAAGCTTAGTAGTCTAATACTAAAATCATCAGAAAGGAAACATACTCAACAAACTGAATCCTTGACTGCTGGTATTAGAGAGTTCTTGCAAGTGCATTCCCATAACTTGAGGAGACCACCAAATCAGAAAATCTCTTGCACGAAAAGCATCAGCAATTGCAGCAAACCCTCTATGTTGCATTAAGTTTTTTTTTTTGAGATCCTATCTTGCAATAAGTTGACAACACATACAATAGCAGACGAACAGGAGGACAACTTCAGATTCTCCCTCCAAAAGGAACATTCGGGAAAAAGAAGATTGTTGCCCACCAGATGCTCAAGTGACTTTACGATAAGGATAGCTGTCACTAATTGCTCAAAAAGCAAATCTATCACTTGTCAGAATGAAAAACAGGGTACCATCGCACTAAAAGATTAACACGTAAACCGTAAACGTTGTCGAGTTTCCTACTAGAGTACTGCACGACTTGGTAAGCTGCTTCATCAAAAGATGCATAATTTCAAGTCAATAGCCTAAAGGTCTTTCCCTACTCTCTGAGAGATATTGGTTTGATTATTATCATCAACTAACTGTGATCAATCACACTTGCACGAAACTAAAAATGAGATCAGCACCTAAAAACAACATAATTATGCACATATTTGGTGTTGAAATATGAACATCACACAAGTGTGCTCGTGTGCTTGGAAGTGTGCATGAACCAAATCACAAATATACATGAAGAGAGCACAAAAAAGGGTGTTAAAAGAAGAAAAGAAGATGGAACACAAAAAACCTGGTGTCTACACAATTTGCAGCTGTGAGATGAACACCAATGCCATAAGCAGACTTAATTTGCTTAAGCCCAAAATGCCCAAGACCATATGTCATAATTCCAGAAGAAGCTTGCTTAGAAGAAGCAAGCCATGCATAACGAATATTTGGATCCCCGCGGAAATTTTTAGTTATTTCAGCCTGCTTCAGGAAAAGCTCCAGTCTACCTTGCTTCAAGGAACCTGAATTTGAACATATATTAACCACATCAACACCACCAGCACAGTTCATTGCCTTAAGAAACATCTCCTGAACCACATCAGAATCCAGATCCATCACAGCTTTCTCAACCTCAACATCTTCTTTTTTCACCACATGCTGATTTTCTCCAACATCTTCATCCATCCTCACCCTCACATCAGATACCTTATCACAGCTATCCTCCACAACAGCATCCTGACCAACTTTGATTCGTTTGACAACAGGACTTGATTCTCCACAAAACTCAACTAGCTTGTGGTCAACAAGACCATTTAAATCAATTTCTATCTGGAGCTTTATCTCCTGACCACCGTGCAACAATGAGGAAGGTGACAGTGCATCTTTCCGGATCTCATCATGACAATGACCATTATGATTATCAGCATCACTGAAGACTTCAGGAAAGAAACAGCTCCCATCTTCATCAATCCAGGCAATGGGTTGCTCAACAGAAGTTTTGACATTGAACTGGATCATATGAACAAAGTCGAGAATCAGATGATAACCATTAACATTCAGTTCAACAGCTGCTTTTTTGCACTGGAATTCCTTTCGAACAACAACTGCAACTTCAGCCTCATGATCAACCCACTTCCCATTCTGATAAAACATCAGTCGTTTAGGGAGGCTACTCTTCATAAAGTTCGTGTAATAACGAAGCAAAGACCTACGAGAAGCAAGTTTGCAGCTCTTGCACTTGTTCTTGCAGGCATCTGGCTTCTTTCGTTTGCCAAGCTTCAAGGATGACGACTTCAAAGTTAAGGGGTATGGTATTGCAGCGCGAGAAACACCTGAAAGATAAGTCGCCATCCTAGCTGCCTTCTTCCTCTTCAAGTCAACAACATGCCTACGAGTATTATCCAACACCTTTGCGAATTTCGTTTCCATGTATACCGACTGGATCAATCCCTATTAACAAACCTAACTCAAAAAGTTGACCTCTGACGAAGGCGTACAATATTCTTTCAAAAGCTAAAGATCAATAAAACGGGGCCATATCAGGCACGGTGGTGGGTCCCATTATATACAAGTAACCAAACCTGCAAAAAAAAAAAAGCATCTATCGAATTAGGATAGAATTAAGTGTTTCCACATTTTCATTTAAATTCCTTTAAAGCAAGTATCAAATACAATTACACTCAATACACACACAAATGCCTCACTTCCCCAATGACGAAATAAGGGAGGAAACATAAGCTTCAGAGAAAAACTAAGTTTCCAGAATAGTAAAATTGTGTCTTCTTCCCCATAAAAATAACAAAAGTAACAAGATTGAGAAATCTAACCTATTCAATTTTTTTCAAAACAGTTGAAGAAAAATCTGACAACCACACAAAACCAATCAATGAGTAACATAAGGACGTACCTGACAAAAACTGATGTATTGACTTCTTCCATTTATCGCTATTGCTATAAATCTAGAAAACCAACAACCTACATGAAAAATGACATTGATCAAACACACGGCCAATATTTCAGTTAAACAACATACATAAAACTACTTCTAAAATATTCAGCCATGAAAAAGCAAATCGTTTAAGCCCCCCTCATTGCATTACAACAATGGGAAGTGAACATACTTCCATACTAATTCTTGCACTTGCCATCAACCATAGAGTTATTTAAATCCGGTTATTGGCAAAAAAGACGGAATAAACCTTCAATTTAATGGAGTTAACCTCTCAGCTCATGTACACAAATTATTTATATACCTTCCAATCCTTACTACCTACTCAAATATTAAGCTCAAACATTCAAAACTAATCAGTAGAGTAATATCAAAAAACTTACCTAATATAATACAGAACTAAGCTTCTATACTATACTAACTACTGTGTCACCGATAAACTCAAATTAGTCCCATTGCTCCTTGTAGGAATCTGACGGGCCAATTTGCAGATTAGCTAAAACAACTTACTCAGCAGCACAGCCTGTCAAAAGTACAACAAAAAAAATAAAAAACAAAAATAAAAAATCAGGTCAACAAACAAGTCATTCATTCAGTAAGCCAAAACACAGTAACAACATGGTCCTTTCTCTTATTTTCATATCATTAAAAAATGAAAGTAAAACAGTGTAGCATGCAAACATATCATCTCAATCACTAGGTCAACTAAATTCAATTAACAACAGTAACAACAAAATTCACAAAAACAAAAAAAAATGAAAAATAAAAGGCAAACAATTACTTTCTAGTTTCCAACAAATCAAACTAAAAAAAACCCCTAACCCTAACTCCTAAAACCTATAAAAACACGAAAAGTCAAACAACAATCAATTAAAACAACGGTCAAAAACCCAAATTAACAAAATCACTCACAAAACCGCAACATATCAATCACTAAACTTGACAGATCTATCAATTTCAATACCAACCAATATAAAAAAAAACACTCACAAAAACAAACAAACAAAAAAACCTCCAAACCTGGGTTAAAAAAAACTCAACAAAACACTAGAAAGGAAGAGGAGAGGAAGGAAGGATTAAATTTGATACAGAAGAAAACGAATGAATATAGTTATACCTTTTTTTTGATCAAAATAAAAAAAAATGATAATAATTAGACCTAGGAGAGAGAAAGTGATGAGAGGGACAGAAAATAGGAGAGAGAATGGAATTGATGTTGTATTGTTGTGTTGAAGATAAGCAAGCGCGAGGGAAAGGAAGAAAAAAAGAGACGGCGTTATTAACTTATGTCTAACGGCGTAAGTCGGCGAATTAATAAGGGTTTTGTTTTGTTTTGTTTTGTTTTCGTGGCTTGTTCGTGAAGCTTTTTCGTTTTCTTTTTTTATTTTCCTTTCTAACGTCGTCTCGTTACTTGGGGAAAACGCAAAAGGTTTTTAAGCGGCTGGCTGAATTATTATTGTACCGTCACTTTTTTTATATAGGTGTCGTTTCGTGTGGTATATACTTTTTTTTTAAAGGAAAGAAGGAGAATATTTGGTTTTTGTATTTGGGCTGTGATAAAGTCACGCGGAGGTTACTTGGGGAAGTGGTTTTTCGCTTTTTTGGTGTGTTGACTTTCAAACAAGTTGATTTTTATTGGGCTGTGGTTTTGTGGGTTTGTGACTAGAAACGTAGATGAGGATTGATGTGGACTTGTATTGGCGGTCTAATCCTCTAGATGGCAAGATTTTTTTGACAATAAGTACTTTATTATGAGAGGCGGTCTAATTTTTTTTTGTTTATATTGAATATATGAATTTACTCACAAGTCACTATTTTTTCAAAAGGAAAAAATTATTAGCTCCCGTTTTTTATAAGAACTCGTGTAAAATGGGTTTACTATTTATCAAAAATCAATTTGGGAAAATTCGCGAGAGAGACCAAAGGGACGACTGGACGAGGAAACCAAACAATCGGAGTGTTGAGTGCAAGTGTGTAACTATCATGAACCCCAATTGCCTAACTTTCTAAGGCCATTAATCTAATTCTTTTTTTTAACAAAATACGGGTTTAGGGTATCCGCGAGTAGTCTTGGCGACCTTAAACCGTACTGAAACGAAACGGGTATTTAGGGTCGAGTACATGTTGCCAGCTTCTGAGTCGAACCCTAAAAATTCGCTTCGACTTAGCGGGTTTTCGATTTGGGTTTTCGATTTGGATTTTCATGTTCTAGTTTTTTGCGCACCCCAACAATGCATTGCGGGAAATTTGATAAACAGAAAGCAATATTACAAAAATTGGGTATACCTTAAAAATATAGCAACAAAACTTATGGTTATTAAAAGTAATTCCCACATACATGACACTTCAATAGAATTATCCAAATGACTAGATATTTTTCAAACTGATCATGCAATATCCGGACCTAGTGAGCTTTTTATATTTTTTGATCGAATACACCAAGCTAGACACTTGGTGATGTTAAAGGCGCATATTGACTATTGTTTTTAGGTAATTGTTTGTGCCAAAAAAGGAGGGACCTCTAGTCAGCAAAAATGGGTGAGTCAGCCTATAAGTCATACCCACGTGAATATATTTGGGCCAGATGGTGTTTTAGTGGTACTCAAGGTTATATGGGTATTTTATCGTAGGTGTCTTACAGTCCTTTAAGGCATAGTATTCGAGAGTGGATTTTAGTGTGTTTGAGGTATTTAACTGGATTTAGCTTTATTTAGGTGAGTCCTTTTTGTAGTTTAGTCAGTGTCCAAGTATGAGTCTTAGTTCAGTCGGTTGGTCCTGATCAAGTCCTGTCAAATATAGATCCAGATGAGGTCAGGGTCGATTGACCTCAGGGTGGAGTGAGGTCGGTTGACCTCGTGAGACCTGATGTCTGGCCAGCCGATCAGATCCGGCTCTCAATCGACTAAGTCTCGTTTAAGGACGAGGCCTACCTGATTGAGTGCTTCGTAGATCAGGTGGGAAGTCTTCGGATCTGGGTAAGTGCTGCTTAGCTTCCAAGCTCCGGGGGGTACCTGCACAAAGGGGTCACCTGACGTATCAGGGGGCTCCCCCTCCGAAGGTTAAGTCAGATATGGGGTGAATGAGCCACGTAGAAACCCTAGTAATTAAGGGTATAAAGACAAAGTATAGAGGGACAAAGAGAATGTCTTATTTTGTGTGTGACTAATGTATTATCAGTTGTGGCTTACCTTTCCAATGCCAATCATTGGGTATTTATAGTCATTAATGAACTGAGGTCAGCTGTTGGATGGGGGACAAGTGTTGCCCTAGGGTTGGAGGGTGTACCTCCACCACAAGCAGCTATACAGCTGTTTTGGGTAGATATTTTGCTGTATAGGAACAGCTGTGTTAGATGAGTCACAATGCTGAGTGGACGCGCGGGTCCCAGAGTTTTAGTGCCCCAACAGTAATAATAATCATATTACAACTATGATCATTTTAAACTAATATTTTGCATAAATGTAATGTTCAGATATTACATTTGACTTTTTTTTTATTCTTTTTTGGTTATTGCAAATGCACAAGCAAGGCTCTAGTTCAGATCGTTACATGAACACTTGGATCAATGGATCACTACCTTGGGTCGATCTGATTCTCATATGCCACGGATTTTGTGTAACATGCGGAAATGGAAAATCGTGGGCTGTACCTGTAGTTTAATAAGGACTCACAACTTCACTAGAACTTCAAACGAAAAAAGACTGAAAACCTTCTGATCCGATCCCTGAAAGACCTAGGATAGACAATTTCTAGAATCGATAAATAGCAGTGATTCTGTGACTATGAACTTTCAGTATTCAGCTCATAACATAACCATTTAACCAATAACCATGATTGATGATGATTCCATGATCAAGTTGTAGGTTCGATTGAAATGATTGCAATCTTCCTGCCCCTCGCTCTATTTACAACATACTTCGTATCAAACACTTGTATATACAGCAATTAAAAGCTTGGCACACGTAAATTGTGCACTAGAAGATCCGAACACCTTAACAGCACATCTCTATACATCATCACAAATGATAAGCCAACTATACACAAAACATGTCAATACTTGCCTTGTACGAAACTCACAAATCATAGTGGATCACTCAAGCAACAAACTGAAGATAGCAAACAAAACCAGCTCAACTAAATGCACACCTATATATGTAATTAAGACCACACACAAATAATTGGTTGACAATACGTATTCCCTAACTATGGTGAAGAAGTTGATCCATATTTAAGAGATCGAAAACCTTCTCTTCCTGGGCTTGGTAATATCCACACCATCATCCAAGTGAGAAGTATCCTTGGAACCATGCTTAAAGGGGTTCAACTTGCCTAGTGTCTTCGACATGGAGGAGAAGAATGTAGGCTTTTTCGGCATACCAGTAGCTGCTCGGGAGGACGTTCCTTGGTTTCTCTGCATGTCGGAGATGTACATTTTCATCTTCATCAGCTCTGACTTCAAATCTTCGTTCTCCTTCACTAAGGAAACATCAGTCTTTAATTGGGCCCTTGTGGCCACAGCAGCAGGTAGGTTGGTGTCCGTTGCTCCGCTCCTCAGATTTAGTTGGTCATAGTACAGGGCATGGAGGACGATTTGAACTGGAAGTCGCTTGTTTTTGGAGGCATGAATACGGGCTTCATAGGAAAGCTTAAGGGGGTCCATCGCACTGCATACTTTCTCTCGCTCTATCTCATCCAGGTTGGGATGTGCCTGCACCAGATAATAATAGAAGATCATGAAGCAGAAGAGCAGTTCCAAGCAAAATTTTCTCTGAAAGTCTGAAAACCTTCTTTTAATCATCTGTCTTTAAAACTACAATGGTTATGTATCTATGCTTTCGACCAGACCTTAATCTTACAAGGAAAACTTTAAATCATATGAACGAAGAGTTGTATCCTCAGTCGCATGAATCATCTTCAGAAATTATTTACTTTGCTAAGATATGATTTTGGAAAATACTGGCATATACTTAAGAGTTTTTGACAGGAGGGAAACAGAAAAAGTATCATTAATATGCTCAGTAAGATTTTGGCATGAACTGTTAAGCACTTACCTTTAAGTAGATGTCAATGGCTCGATAAAGATCATCATCCATCCTTCTTGCACCTTTAGGCACAAGGTTGGCAATCCCATTGAACTTAGAAATGCTAAGATCAGCATAGGTAGCAATCTCGCCAAGGTAAGAGTCAACAGTCTTTGCAACTCGCTGCATGGAAGCAGAGCTCACCTCTTTAAAGTTTCCCCCATTGAACACATCCACGCTCTTTTCCTTTGTTACAAACCCTGTAATTACCCTCCTTACACTTTCAAGATCAAACAATGTCTCTCCATCATAAGTGAATGACAGCACTAGAAGATCATCTACAGTGACATGTTCAAGAATGGCTGATATTCTCTTCTCAAGCTCATTTCTAGAGCTAGTGGAAGCCTTCAAGAAAATCGCACAACGAAGAATGGAACACAGGAAGCCAATAGGAAATGCAGCTTTTTCAGAGGGGAGGAGGGAGACTATCGACTCCAGGATTTCCCGCTGTTGGAGCCTGAAATCAGAATCTATGGTATCTGAAGATTTGATCCCATTTCCAGAGTGGTCTCGGACTAAGTCTCTGAGGGATCTTTCAGAGTATGTGATGATAGCGCTTGCTAAAGTTAGAGTCTTTGCTCCATGCGATCTCATGGCAGAGAGAACTTTCTGGAAGGAGGCTATGCTGAGAATTGATAGCTCCTCCGTCCACCAGTTTGGTGGGGTTCGGCTTGGGAAGGTGGCTTCCCTGCATGCCTGCCGTTACACAAGCAGAAAGAATGTACATTGAGATTCACAAATTTCTTTGTATGGCACCGAAGGAAACTATAATGAACGGATTTGTACATTGACTATAATCTTTTGCATTCCAAATGATACCGAATTAAAGTGAACTGACTCAAACCAAATAACTGAAACAAGATGCTAAGTAGTTGGACAAGTGAGACTATACCTTAGAGCTTATGACGTCAACACATCTCTGAACAATTTTAAGGTCTGCAGCCATTGGAAGGAGCTCTTCACATGCCTTCAGAACAATAACGGCCCCAGAGAGGTTGGTCAATGCTACTTGGCAAAGGAAGTCCTCAGTCCTCTCAGCTAGGTTGTTTTCGCAAAACTTGTCTGTCATCTGCAGATACTCAGCAGCACACCTTAGAGCTGCCACATTATGAACTGTTATCTCAAAGTTAACACCATAACAGAATTTAGCTGCCTTCTCAAATGTCTCAGCCCCTCCTGGAATATCCAAAAGATTGATTCTCCTCAAGTCTGGTTCTTTTGATTCTAGAATCATTTTCCTTATATAGTTGCTCTTCGCCACAAGCATAAACTGCAACCATAGACAAAGACATAATATGTAATATGAGATAGCTTTCAGTCCACAATCACGAGCATATACGGACAAATGTATCTAAATGAACTAACTCCAAACGTAAGATAGTATATAGAAATTCATGAATGACTAAAGAAGATTCGGTGCTGGGTTATGTCTCAAGCTTAAGCTTTTGCCTTCCCAGGTTTATCGTGGTTTCCTGGTTGGCTTACTTCCTTTTTTCTTCTCCATTTTACCATGTAGGTGATCCGGGATCCTCAATTAGTCGTTTATCATTTGATTACAAAATACTGTAGTATCTTATCATCTAAAGAGCTTGAAAGTTGAAATGCGATTTTTTGTGTTCATCTGCTCTCTTGCTTTGCTCATTTTTCACTTCGTGTTGAAGACCAATGCTTAAATCAACTCTCGCCAATGCTGTCATAAACCTATCACCTATGACTCGATTGTGAGGGAAAAGTTGATGATTTTGGTACCTTGTGAAGGGAAAAAGTTACATCTCCTACATCAACAACGACATCTGTTGGAATGTCTTGAGAGAAAACCCTGCCAAATGAAACAAAATTGATTGAGACAAAATATTCACAATGTAAAACAGGATCAAGAACATTTGAGTATCAATTGTTAGTACCACTGTCCAGTTCTCTCCCTCGCAAGAGAGTGACGGCGGGTGTTCATGACAGGTGTACTCATTGACTTCTGTTTGGTTATTCAACCTGCAACAACGCGTAGACATTCAGATTAGAATCTATTTAAGCAGCAGATATAAACTTCCTCTAGTTTATTCATTCACTTAAGAATTTCTCATATATTGAAATTTGTAAAGGTTGGTTTCTCATACACAAGAATACCACCGAAATGAAAATAGGTAAGAATACCAAGGGGAAAAATTTTCAGACTCAAGAAGACATCATCAGCTCTCATGCAAAGATATCCAATAACCAAAACAAGTAACAACAATATCATCAACAACACAAATGGCTTGATCTCTTCAAGTTCAACTTCTCCCCGTTCGGTTCAAATTAGTTCAGGCACGATAAATTTCAACCGAAACTAGTTCAACTCAGAGCTTTTTAGTTCAATTCAGTGGAGCTCTATTCCAATTCAATCATTTAATTTGCTGTTAGACGCAAATCCATCACAATTACTATCCGGGCACCTCGAGCTAATCAGCTAAAGCATGTACTATGCACAGAGGGACTCTATTTACTGTACAGTTGCATTAAAGCATCTAAGAAAATTAGCACAGCTTCACTCTTAACCATTAATTTTGCATCTACTTGTCTTTTTCCATATCAGCAGAGCTTAGCATGCAGAGAGCATCAACACCAAAATTTCTGCTAGATAGTACTAGTACTTTGGAATTTGCAACTAAATCAAACGAAAGGAGTGATAAGTACAGTTAACTTAAGCACATGGCAGTAAACAAACAAAGCGGTACACAAACACCACAACAATCTGAAAAAGTCATTGTCATATCTTTTCATCAAAATCTCTACTTATCAACTAACATGCACGCAATGAGTATAGCAGCAATGAAATGAGTTACACACAAACATAAACTGAACCGAAAGTGTAGGAGAAAATAGAGTACCTGATCACTTTTTACAAGGGGTGACGAACTAACTGACGACTGAATATAATTCTGAACAGCAATGCAATGAAAAGACTCGGGGGGGAGTGATGAGAGGATGAGTTCTGAGTTTTCTTTTTCGAAGAGAATTGTGAACCTTTCTATACCACTAGAATGCCTCGCAGTGGTGGCCTGGTGGGGGCAATCTTGTTCTCCCGTTGCATAAATTAATTAGCTAGGCCAGGCTTGATGAAGTTTCTACAAAGGGTCATTTTTTGTCGTTCTTTTTACTGATTTTGCAACTTGTTATCCGAGTATTCGACACTTGATTTCAATATCTAATTATCACATCATCAAGATTAAAATTGACTTGAAGTCTTGAACTAAAGTGCTAGACTAACGCTAGGCATATATAGCCATATTACTGAGAACATACTCAAACAAATTTCCACCATAATCTATCATGCATATATTTGCATAATTGCATGTTTGAGCAATAAACTGGAAAATAACCCTTCTATGCCTTTGTCTCATCTATTCTTCTCTTGTTGGAATTCATCATTAAAAATTTGCATTGAGTCCAATTAAATGGTTCCAAATCCATAGCACAGTATACAACATAGACACAACCTATATGCTTTTAGTCGCACATTCACAACTGCAACTATCTTTTGGATTCATTATTGCACCCAAAAGAAAATTCTTTTGGATTCATTGAAGTAAACTCTCAAGGGGCATTATCACTTGAGTACCTCCCGACTAATACGGAATGTTGAATTCTATCTATCTCCCCATCAAACGTTCAATTCTTTACAAGAAAAGTATTTGCTTGTTTCATTTGTTTATGCATAAATGTATTATAGGACAAAAGAGTAGCAATGACAATGAAAATACACAGTGAAAGCTCCATGCCTCCAAGTATGCTTGGCTCCCGTTCATCTACTAGGCTGGATCTTGGAATTTTATATGTCTAGTCATTGCTAATCTTACTTGTTTGGCTATTAAAGTACCACGTTGGTACCGGCACACGGGTAGATTCAAGTCATCCTCATGATAATTCACATGTCGGGATGACGGTGGAACCCATGAAAGTAATTGTTGAAACATTATTGTGTTAACTAGGGAAACTAATGTACTATGTACTCATCGACTGAATTTATGGTTTGGTTGTGGAAATTGTCATACGAGTACTAAAGTTGCTCAATGAATTAACTTACTTGAAATCGATCCGATTGGCTCATCCCCGAGTAAATTAATCTAAGATGATCAAAATTGGTATGTTCAATATTTCGAATCGATATAAAAGTGTGATTGTTAAATATCATGGTGACTCGAGTTGTAGCGGTAAACTCAATTGAAGTCATTTCTTTCTCTAGAAGAGACCAATTGAACTAAGGCCTAATTTGCCACACTTTAGCACCTAATGTTTGTCAAAGTCCATTAAGAGTACTCTACTAAAATTCAATCAAAGTCGGTTCGACTTATCTACCTTTAAAGCAATGCAAGCGGACCAAAAGCTACGAGTACAATTTTCACTAGCTCAGCTCACTCTGGAGTCAGCTCCATTATGTCGAACTTTATGCTCGGCCCCCTCAACGTGAAGAATCCTAAACTTGAGTCTTTTCTTTCCGATTAGAAATTTAGAACTTGATTTATAGGAAAAGTAACCCGTCAATGATGAAGTTTTAGACTCGAGTTCGTTGTGTCGTGGTACGGAGACCATTGCCTTAAAACAATCAGAGTATGGTACGTGTTGCTCCTCTTATAAAAGGGGGATGAATTTGGACAAAAGTAGCAATACAACTTGTTGGACATGGACTTATTGATTGCACTAACGTGATGAGAGGATTAAATATTAAGAGATCCCAACATATTAATTATTGATATGTAGAAGTCTATAAGTACTCGCATGTGTATGTGGACAAGTAATAGCTTGATAGGGATAACCGACACAATCACCCTGTCAATTTGTCTTCTGTACTGGTAAATAAGGAAAATGGAATACCTTGGTGGTGCATATAACAATTGTAATGGAAAACCAAAGTATGTATATGATATTGCGGTCATTTATTCACATGAATAAATCCCTATTATAATTTACATAATTGACCCACGTGGGCCTAAGGCGTGGCGCGCTCGTGTGGACTATATTCACACAACAATATGGTCAACATAGTCTCCACTCCTCGGAGGTTTTTGTAAGGCTATGTATACCACGTAATAATATTTAAACACTACAACTCCTTTCACCATTAATGTGAAACAAGTGAAAACACACTAGAAACTCGCTATGAAAGAAAAAAGGGTATGTAAACATAAACTTAATAAATCAACCTAATGCTGTCCAAGACCCATCCAAGAACTCCAGGACTCAGCAACTCGTGGCCAAGAACACTCTTAATAATGCACATTTGTCTATGACTTTTAAAGTTATTACAAATTTCATAAAATTATCACAAACATTCTGCCTTATTTGACAATGACAGTTTGCAAATGTTACTACTCCAAGAGTCTACAACTCGTGGCCAAGAAAAGTCCATTTGGTACTTGGTAGTTACCTATGTTGAATTCAGTCAATCAACAAACAATATTCTTAAGCTCTGTTTTGTTCAACTTATTTGTTACAGTTTAGTTAAGTTCAGTTTGTTCCAGTTAAGTTCAGTTAAGTTCAGTTTGTTCCAGTTAAGCTCA
>ONZK01000556.1:32571-65754 GCA_900322385.1 Pharnaceum exiguum
ATCATATAACTAGGAATAGATGTTCGAGCTTACACCAAGTATAATACTTTTTTCTATACTGAATGTCACTTTGTCACCATTTAAAAATTTGAGAGAAAGCAAGTGATGAACTGCACCAGTAATCCAATTCCTACTACGTATTTGTTTTTAGCTATTGCAATATAAAAAGTTGTGGTGCATTCCCACTTTTTTAGCAAATGTCACTTTGTCATCATATCATAAAAAAGTTTGCGGTGCATACTCCGTAAGTCACTTGCATAGTTGCGTATAAGAAGAATTGCAGGGTAATGCACACTCCGTAAGTCAACGATTAAGAGTTAAAGTGCAGCAGTAGGCATATCGCTGCATCAGAATGGATGAAAACGATTATTTTGTTTCTAAAAGCTACAATATTCTGTTTTTCCCATTTTTCTGTTTTTTGTTTTTGGAAAAAACTAATTTTTTATCTTTTCAACCAGACACCAGTTTTAGTAAATAAACTGTTTTTTTGATTATATAATGAGAAAAATAGCTTATGAAAACGAAAACAAACAGGCCCTTGATCTGTAGGTAGTAACTACTTTACCTTTTGACTTTATTCATTGTTGGTACCGCATTTCTGGACGACATTATAACTTAGGATAATTGTCGTGATCTTGGAGACACCACTCATGAGTGTCAAATAACATTGCCGAAGAAATGTCATCATGGACGTGTACTTCCCTATGAAAGACACTAGTTGGTCGTTCTGATTTGTTGCCCTGAAGGTGTCGCCCTGAAGTTTTCGCACATGACTTCTTATCGTCCTGGAGTGAAGACTGAGTCATGCGTGGAAATAGGGGACGTGTGAAGAAGTCAAGCAGTTAAAAAAAACTACCAAGTTTGACCAAGTTTCACAAAAAGAAGAAGAGTCTTAATCCCTAAAGATTAGGAAGAGGTTGCTAAACTAACTCCTATAAACCAGAAAGACCTCCTAGTCCTGCTGAAGATCAACAGATTTCGTGGGAAGATATTCCAACAAAGGTGCAACGGCTACTTGGTGGATCAAACCTATAAAAGGAAGCCTTATACTACAATAAAGACATACATGTTCAAACAAGATACACTCAACTCTCACAACAACAACCGCAATATTAGTTCAACTACATCTCTCTCTTTTCCCAGCATATTGTCATCTAGTATTTACTGTCTTTCTTAGCATTATCAATAAGGCTGCAGGCCAACCACCATTGTAAACAGTCTTTCCCAATTGATGGCGGCACCAACCGAGGTTTTCTCCTCATTTAGAAGGCTTCCTCGTAAAAACGTCTTGTTGTCTTTATACTTTATTACGTTCTTTACATTCAACATTACCCTAGATTCTGTTCCACGGGACATTCTACTTGGATTAGGATAGTTAATTCACAAATCTCCTTGAATACCTGGTCGGTGATTTGACCAAAACATTCACCCTTATGTATAAATTCAACTCAACTAATTAGACAAATTAAAACAATAAAACATTCATGCCATAGATCAGTTCGACAGCATAACTACTCATCTTTAGTTTGCTCACAACTCGAATGTTGTTGGTCCGTGGGCTTGTGGGCTTAAACCAGGATATAGTGAGATATAGTAAATCTTGTAGTCCACCAGATATAGTTTGCCAATATAGTTTGAGTTTGGAATTGCGGTCAAATATTACTATGATTGTGAAGTGTGTTAATGTGGTTGAAGTTCTCATTTATATGATACACCTAGGTGTACATTGATCGTTATACATCCCACGGTAAATTTCCTATCATTTAAATGAATTTCTTAAAAACATGAATGTATTTTGTAAGACATAAATACATTTTCTATTGTACATGTGGGAGAAAAATAATAAGAGAGGGGTGTATAAAAATCAAAATACACTTAACTTTACCATATAAGAACTAGAACTGATTGGTGAGGTGAAAATACTACCATAACACTTTTACAATGATCTCAACCATAAAAACAGGGCCGAATTTCAGGCACTTCGAGCAGAACAATGGCACAGGGCCCTACCTAGGGGTGGAGCCCATTTTTCAAATTTTTTTATTAACGTGTGTTGTATGCTGTATTAATTGTGTAAACCTTGCAATGCAAAAAAAAAAAAAATACTGCGTTCGATCTGATTGTGCACTGGCCACTGGTCCATTATTGTTTCACATTTGTTTCAGCGTGGGCCTTGTCGTGTGTACGCAATTTCATCTACGATAGTTTTATGTTCAACCTTTCATTTGCTATACTAATTTCTAAGCACTTCTCAAATTCTGAGCTTTAAAAAAAATCTACATCAGTTATGTAAACTTTATTTAGTAGTATTCTTGTATTTATTTTTTTCAATATATAATTTCAAAGGGCCCAAGTCATTGAGTTTGCACAGGGCCCTTAGAACGCACGGTACGGCCCTGCATAAAAAGGACGGACTTTAATCACATGGATTGATTTTTTCATATTAATACATTATGTTTTTATATTACTTTTTTTTTATATTTGGATAGCGTTACATAATCACAAGTTAAAGTAGGATGTCCCCTCAAAAAAAGAAATTGAAGTAGGATGTTTTTGCTATATCTACTACTACTACTATGTGATTCTGTATATAGGTTTTGCAAAATTTCAATAGGATTTCATGTTTTCTAATGCTGGACAGTTTGCCGTGATTATTTAACGACACGCTTTAGATGTGAGATTGAGTTTTGAGTGTTTTGATTACTGGAATTTAAAGTGTTAAGTGCACTTACATATATATAATCACCCTGGCAGAAACTCCTCAATATCATGAACATCATTCATGCAAACACCATATTGCGCCACCCATACACACAGAATGACAGAACATGTCAAACATTCAATGTTTCATGTTTGACTAACAAAAAAGCTAATGAGACTAGCTACTCAGCTCCTACTGATCAAGTGATCAGCACATTCAGCAGCCTCCATAGATCGATCTCCGATTCTCCGCTTTTTTACCAACCAGCAGTCACAGTTTTTTCAAAGCTATTGTTTTCTTTCTACCCAGTCTTTCTCTTTATGAAAATGCAAGCAAGAGTGGTTTTATGCCTTCCTACCTAGATTGATAGATCACCACACATAAAACCATCAATAGCCCCTTGAATTGATTGCTATCCCAAATCAAGACGTTTCCTTTCTCCTACTCCCAACTTTTTACCAACCCTCCCACACTAGCTATATATAAATCACATATATGACTTACCCTTAATTTGAAGCACTCCACTAAACCATTCCAAACTTCAAACAACTACATACACGTCTTTAAGCACCCCCTACATTATGGAAATAACACGTCCCAAAGAAATATCCAATAATCTTGTTAGAAACCTTATTCTTCTTACCCTCTCCATAATAGTATTAACATCCTCATCCTCGAACCCTACTAAGTTTTTATACTACCTTGCCATTTTGCTACCTCTTATAGTATACTTCGTGCACTCCATATCCTCCTCCCATGCAAGAAATACTCAAGCTACCCCTCCAGGGCCCCTTGCTCTCCCTATCTTTGGTAATTGGCTCCAAGTAGGAAATGATCTCAACCACCGTCGTCTAGCCGCCCTCGCAAAAACGTATGGCCCCATTTTCCTCCTCAAACTCGGAGTCAGGAACCTCGTGGTGGTATCAACCCCTGAGCTTGCATGTGTGGTCCTCCACGCTCAGGGTGTGGAGTTTGGGTCTCGTCCGAGGAATGTCGTCTTTGACATCTTCACCGGAGGGGGTCAAGACATGGTTTTTACCTCCTACGGTGACCATTGGCGTAAGATGAGGCGCATCATGACCTTACCATTCTTTACAAACAAGGTGGTCAATACTTATAGCCCAATGTGGGAGGACGAAATGGAAAAAGTTGTTAGCGACTTGAAGCACAATGATGCTATAAGCGTTAAGGCACAAAATGATGGGTTTGTCATTAGAAAAAGGTTGCAGCTAATGTTGTATAATATAATGTATAGAATGATGTTTGATGAGGGATTTAAGTCCATGGAAGATCCTATGTTTATTGAGGCTACAAAATTCAACTCGGAAAGGAGTAGATTGGCTCAAAGCTTTGAGTATAATTATGGAGATTTTATACCTTTGCTTAGACCCTTCTTGAGAAGTTACTTGAGCAAGTGCAGAGACTTGCAAAAGAGACGGCTAGCATTTTTCAACAACTACTACATTGAGAAGAGAAGGTATGTCGATACAATTCTATAAATGTCACTTGTCACATATAACAGTAGTCATTTTTCTTTCTTTCTTTTCAATAATGCATCCTGTCCAAATTACCTAAGAGGCTAAGATCAGATGATCCCATTAGTCGTTTCATCTACCTAGCCCATTGTCCCCTAAAAAAATTAAACTAGCTTGCATAATTAACGAAAATTTAGAGTGTCTATCTAGCGATCATGCATGTGTGACCAAAACTATCAATCAAAATTCCAGAAATCTTTTACCAAAAAAAAAAAAAAAAAAACCAGAAATCTAGCTAAGGCCTTGTTTATTTATCTCATCTTCAATATACATACGTCCGATGTCCTACAAGTTTTTTACATGCTTCGTCTCTAGGTAGATTTTATGAGCTATATATTGATTCTAAATTTTATTGACAGACATTTACCATACAATTTCACTTTCTAAAACTTTGTAAAAAGTCTAAATGTAAACATTCTTTATAAGTCTGAGGGAGTGATTGATTAAGCTAACTTGATCAACTAATCTGAATTTAAATTCAAGCCAAACAAAACAGGGGTATAAAGTGAAGTTAACTAAAATGTAAAATATTAAGGCTCTATTTTTAGTACCTGGACGACAGTGAGGGATTCCCTAAAAGTACTTCAAATTTCTACTCTACACCATATAACATGGGCTATAACATTAGTCGACTTCTAGTCAAATTTTCACACATCATTATTTCGTCTCCAATAGTACATTTCACTAATCTCATCCTTCACTACAGCTTTTACTTTCTAACTATCATCTGGCTAACTTAAAACTTTAGTACTCTGTACTCTAGTTGAGGGCTCATAGATCTATTAGTACTATAAAAGCGTGCTATTTGGAAAATATTGAACAGTGTAGTTTGCTACAATCATACACCGCCTACTAATCAACGTTACACATACTATACTGTAACAAATAATTAGTAAATCAACAGTACTGGGCCGGTATAATTTATGTGTTCATGGCTGAAGTCACCACTCCTCACGTAGGGAAACTCCTTAACATAATTTCGTAATTATGCAGGAAGATAATGGCTCAAAATGGAGAAAACCACAAAATTAGCTGCGCCATGGACCATATCATTGAAGCTCAAATAAAAGGAGAGATCAATGAGGAAAATGTGCTCTACATTGTTGAAAATATTAATGTGGCAGCCATAGAAACCACCCTGTGGTCCATGGAGTGGGCAATTGCCGAGCTCGTAAACCATCCAAAAATTCAGCAGAAAATACGTGAAGAAATCACCACAGTACTCAAAGGAAACCCTGTTACGGAACCCAACCTTGATCAGTTGCCTTACTTGCAAGCCACGGTCAAGGAAACATTAAGGCTACACACTCCTATACCTTTGCTTGTTCCCCACATGAATCTTGAAGAGGGTACCCTTGGAGGGTACACTATTCCTAAGGAGTCCAAGGTGGTGGTTAATGCTTGGTGGCTGGCAAACAACCCTGAGTGGTGGCAAGACCCACAGGAATTTCGGCCGGAGCGGTTTCTTGAAGAGGAGAGGGAAATTGATGCCGCTGTCGGAGGAGGGAAAGTTGACTTCAGGTATGCTCCATTTGGGGTTGGGAGGAGGAGTTGCCCTGGGATTATATTGGCATTGCCCATCTTAGGGCTTATTATTGCCAAGTTAGTGACCAATTTTGAGATGAAGCCTCCTAATGGGGCAGAGAAGATTGATGTTAGTGAGGAGGGAGGGCAATTCAGCTTGCACATTGCTAATCATTCAACGGTCGTTTTTAAGCCGATTCAGACAGCTTAAATGATCGATTTGATTATCTATTTGTAATTTTATGTACAATTACGTGTGAATTTAAAAATGAGATTAGATTTTGCTTTCTCCTGGGATGGAGATTGGTTAATTTATAAGATTAATTTAGCTTACTTTGTGTTTCCCGTTCTCAAAGGTCGTTCTACAAGTAATAAATGAACACAAGAAAATTTTCACTCAATTGGACCGTGGCACTAAACCAGGACAAGATACTTTTTGGGGATTGCTCATCAGTGTAGTGTAGTTAAAAAAAACATTTCGTAAATTACCATCCTCTATTCCAATCCCCTCTCCCACTTTACCAAGTCGGCTAACATTTTCCTGCAATCATCACCAACTTATTCACAATAATTCAAAATAAAAAGATACGAGTATGCGACATCTAAATTTTTGACGGTGTAATGAAGGGCACATTCGTTGACTGGCAATCAAGATCAGCACGATTTTTCACAAAAGAAAATTGAAAATTTGTTTTCTAATAAAACAAGCTCCAAGATTTTGTTTTCTAATAAGGAAAACTGTACTTCATTCAATATGAATAATTTCATACAACAATGCTCTCATGAGCTCTCTGTGACAACTGGAATCTACTACGACAAAACAGCCTATACGTTGAAAACTGAACATTCTAACGCACAAATTTCTCCAAAAATACAACAGCTACATCCCCTTTGGACTTTTGGTATATATCTAGTTTCTAAACATCTAAGAGACTACAAATACAGAGAATTGGCGAACATAATACCTCGACGAAGACTTGCACTAGCAGCAGCAAATTTGGTTTCTAGATCAGCCTCCCCAACAGCGCTAGCGGCCGCTTTTAACTGGCAAACAATAAAAACAAAAGACCAAGAGATAGTTTAGTATTAGTAGGCATGTCACACAGAAAAACTTAGCAGTTAACTAAGTACTAGAAACTTTCAAATGCAAAATGCACTGCTACAGGTCTACCATTAATTCTGCCTTTTGGCAAAGAAAAAACAAAGACAGTAAGAAACTCAGTAACCAATGACAACTGATACATACAAGAGAAATTGTATTCAAACTTGCCATAATTTCAGTATCAAACACATGGATGGAGGGGGGTAGGGAAAGAGAGAGAGGGAGAGGGAGGTGGGGAGGTAAGAGAGGGAGCGATTGTTACCGAACACAAACATAAGTTCTAACCTAAATGTAGTGACCAGATTACATGCAGCATTCCCACACCTCCCCAGATGCATGTAGAAATTATTTATTTTTTTTTTAAAGCAAAAGGTAGTAACTTACTAACAAGAATATATTATAATAACCTGATTTAGAAATTCATCGAGTCTCCTTGCAAGCCTGATGATGCTTCCTTCAAATATATCAGTCATTTGTATAATCTCGGAAAAATTGGCTCCCTATATCCAGAAACATTGCAATAACGGAGTAGTTAGATGATTTTTGGATAAGTTTGGAATTGCATATTGAAAACTACTAATCTGTACTCAAGCATCTTCTAAAGGCAACATGAGCTTTTAGTCAAGAGATACGAGCACAACATTCATAACAATCTAAAGAGAGCCAAACGTATGGTAGATAAGTCAAGTATAATAAGGCCTTTCTTAAAACTGATGGAAGCATATCATTGAAGGATGATTAAGAGATCTAACCTTAGACCAACAGTATATCACATCCATCAAGTACGGTCTAGAAGTTGATTCAACATATTCTTCCACATTAACATCAAGTCTACATTCATGTTGTATCTGAAACGGAACAGAGATTAGTACAGGTACTACAAGCTGAGATAGAATTGAGATACCAAGTCAATGAATGAAAAGAACCTCAGCTATTCTTCTTGCACTGTCCTGGAGCTGCTGCAAGGGTTTCGCAAGTTCAGCTCTCAATTGAATCTGCTCATTTGATCGATCCCCCGGAACAAAGCAACTAGCAAGGGCTGCAATTTGATGATGATCCAAGTCATTGAATGTACCTGAAAAATGTTACTCAAAAGAAGTTAGGAAAACACTGCCCACACAAAGCTTAGCTTTATTGCAAACAGCTGAAAAAAGCTATATAAAAGCCCCTAAACTGTCTTGAAGAAAGTCAATAAAGTAACAAGTCAAGTAATGCACGGCCAGTTTCTGTTCAAGTCACGGTACATAAACTCTTCGTGGACATCTGACGCACATCCTAAATGATTCTAAATTGATTTGGGTTGAAATAAGCAAAGCAGATTCTAATCCTATGTCTGGAGCATGCAAATGCAGACCACATCACAATTGACTATTACTAGACCACATTCAAGCCTGATAGAAAAGAACTACATGAAACCTGCTGAAGGAAGTATATATCTACCAACATGAAATCTCTTCTATGCCGTTGTTGTAAGGTGGACCTTAAAGACTAAAAATCCTGAAAGCTGCTGAGCAGTGGAATGTGAAAACCTGATACCCTCAGAAAGTGTTAAAGATAACCTCTTAATAGAGAGTGGCATGTTCAGCCTAAGTCTTAGACCTGTAAACCTCAGAGGAAGTGTTAAAGATATGCCTAAACATAAAGTGGCGTGTGCAAACTCAGCTCCCAGAATTGCGCTCCAACTTGGCTTGTAGTCGGTTGGTAAATTACAAACAAAAGAAAGGCTCCCAAACGGGGCATCAGCTGAGTGAACAGGGATAGAAATCTTCATTAATTTTATCTCTAACATTTTCTTACACCTTTCTGGGAAGAAGGGGGCAGGGGACAATATTCCACTAAGGACTGGTGCCACCTTCAATGGCTAAGGTGACCAAGAAACATCCTTCAATGAGGAGTCGAGGACAGCAAAAACTGCAAAGTAGTTTTTATATGGACTTGAGGTAGACTAAGAAATGAACAATGCTTTTTAAATTAGGACACGATGAAAACTACAAGAACTCAAAAGGTGCTCCATCAAAATGACAGAGGCTTCCCTACTAAAAATAAAACATGAACTAAATCCTAAGCAAGCTGAAAATCCATATCAAATATCAGTGAACACATACAACAGAAGATAACAAATCCTGTGATGGACAGAATGATTCATTTCTTTTGTAAAACCGTACCACTGACATCCCTCAATCCAGCATTAGGCAATGAGGACGTCAGATATATAACAGAACACAAAGCAGAGGTAAAGAATACTGGATACAGTGTCCATAAGGGCCTGTTCTCCCCAGCTTCTAAAACTTCTGTTCAGTGCAGTTACTTTCAGTTCAGTTCAGTTTTATTTAGTTCAGCTCGTAACGTGCGAACGTAATAAGTTTTGATCCCGATATCCATTCGTAGTTATTACTTATTAGTATATCATTGGAAAGGTCTCACCATATAGTTTCATAAACGCACAATATTGATATAGTTTTGATAAGTGATCTAGTGCCAAAACAATTAAACAAAAAAATCAGTTTTTTACACTTCAGTTCAGTCTTTATAAGTTGGTGACAACAGGCCCTAAGCCCCTAAGTAACACTGGCATACTACAACCAAATACACCAAATAAGGCCATAACAGCACTCTGCTACAGTATTACTTATCCTTCCTAGTTCCTACCCCCAGAGAAGATTTGTTGGCCGATTTCCAGTGACTTGTATTCATGGGAGAAAGCTGCCTCCACATAGAGAAGCCACCACAGAGTGAAAACAAATGCCGATGTATCCAACTCTATACCATATACCTTCAGCATTAAACAATCTTCATAAGGATTATCCAGCCCAAAGTTACTGACCATTCTAGGGCTCAAACCGACAGATGTGCCCTAGACGATGTGCCCTAGACGATACAGAACACGCTCTAATAGATTAATTTTAAAAAAAAAAGATTAAGGTCTAATGGTCATAAACATTACACGGTTAACATGAGTAGCACTTGTAAGAAAGTAAGAACGAGTCGGAATCCTCTGTTCCATAATTGTGTGCCACTTTTGTGTCCCACTCAATAATATTGGTCCACATTATTACTTTGTTTTAGGCATTTAATTCACAATAAATTTTTTTAATTTTGTAACTGTGTTACATGCCCAACCAAATATCCCTCCCAACTCCATCCTCTGCTCCCTCAACGGCTCAATGCCAGCTCCTGCACCTCTGTGACCATCCCTGTCACCAACTCCAAATCCCCTCCCGTCATTCAGCTACCGTCACCACCATCCCAAGAACCGTCCCCTCCCGTCGTTCAGCTACACTCACCGCCATCCCAAGAACCATCCCCTCCATCTGGCAATCTTGCTTCTCTAACGACGCCAATGACTTCTACCAATCACCGGAATTTGCATCAAACATTGTCATTTTCATGATCTCACCCGATCCCCATGCAAAACCTGTCCCAATTCACATTAGAATCCAATCTGGTCGATGATTGTGATTAGAACGGTGATGGGGTAATCGATTGTGGTGGTTGGGGTGTTAAAGGTGGTAGCTATATTGGTATTGTTCTAACTTTTAAGAAGGGTCGGTAGGCAAGCTATCACTAAGATCAGGCATTGCCAGGGCAGGCCATCAAGGACGGGGGTTGGTCAGGGGAGTGATGGTCTGATGGAGCAATTGGGAAACTGATACTAGTTTTATCCTAATGAAAATAATAAACACAAGCAAAAGCAAATTGTAAATTAACAAAAAAAATATACGGACCAATAGTATTGAGTGACACACAAAAATGGTAACACAATTATAGGACAGATTCCAGACCAGTAAGAACAATATCTCTAGGTTGTTTGCACCATTTTTTTCAATTTTGAAATAGACTGAACATGTTATTTGCTCACTGAATACCTTCACGGCTTCACGGTATAAAACTCGGCAGCGTCGTCCCAGATCAGCCGAGTTGTAAGGTTCGTAAACTATCAAAGTGATATTGTCCGGTTCGGTGAGGGTCAGGGACCAAAACCGGCCGAACCGGGAACCAGCCGAGTTCAGCCAATACAAACCGATCCCACCAAATGCTAGACTAGAGATAGTGAGTAGATGGCTTGAAATTCTTAATGTTTGGAGTTTTGGATAAACATCCAAACTTGTTAGTACCCGTAGTTACTTTAGTACGAGTATACACTAGTTCCCTACACTAGTTGAAGGCATAATTAGTCCTAACATGGGTATTCTATAACTTTTAACATAGAATAACTCATTACAGGGCAAGAAATCTCAAGAAAAACACCAAAAAGAAACTTCAAAAAATTTAGACCGCGACATCGGCGTTATGCTATTGCTAGAGTTTAGTGGGGGGAAGGGGGTGGTTAGGAGCTTCTAAAATTTAATTAGATGAAATTATTTTCATTATTTAATATCCTCTTTTTGCATTTCGTTTGTTGGGTGCAAAGGTGCACAACAGAAGAGTTCACAATCCAATTCAATGCCTGAAACTGATGGTGTGCAGTACAAGGACTTTGACTATGACCAGAAGATTTTGAAGGATGTGCAGTATGGGTGAGCACGACCGGGTACCCGGTCAGGCGGTCATAATTGCTAGATCCGGTCCTGGTACCACCAGGTATTTATCTATCCAATTTAGAACCGGAACCAGGTACTTAATTATTAGAACCGGTCCCGAAACCGATAGGATAAACGAGACTAACTTATGAAAAAGAATACTTAGGCCAGGTTTAATATTGGGCCACTAGATGCTCATCTATAAGTCACAAGGTTAATAGACAAGCCTTGCCGACAGATGGGCCATGAGCAAAGGCCCATTGATAAAATTTACATTATATAGACAAGTTTCCTCTCATGTCACACAAGCCAGTAATGTGGGATTAAAAAATTTGAAGGAGACCTGCTTTCACTTGCTTTTATTGTCCCACATTGACAAAAACATCAAACTTTTCTCTCTTATTTCCATATATATGTTAGTGAATCATTGTTCATGTGTGCGTGTACTCACGCAATTCACCTTGGTCACCGTGCATCGGTTCCAATTCATCACGAATGGAACCGGAACCGGTGCCCAAATAATTAGATGCGGTACCGGAACGAACTGCACGCACCGGAAGCGGGTCTTTACCCGTCGGGTCTCGGATGGTTCCGAGTACGGGATCGGGTACCCGAATTTCATGCTCACCCCTACTGTGCACTATAGGGACTTTGACTATGACTAGGAAGATTTTGAAGAGGGCAAACAACGTGATTAACACCCAACAATTTCGAACTTCCCACATCACACACAAGCTTCACAAGTGGACTGACCTAAGTGGATTCAGTCTGAAGTGGAGTGATCTAAATGGATTCAATGTTGGCCAAGAAGTAGTTTGGTTGTGCAGTAATTGTAGTTAGATGTGTTAGGTTATTTTTGCACTAAGTGTAATTTAAACTTCAATGTGGAGTTATGTTTTGAAGTTTGAGTTGCACTCATGTGAGTTAAGGTGTGTTTTGTTCGTCTGTAAGAATCTGAAAATGAATAATTGAAAAAAATTGAACTGAAGAAGTTCTGAAAGGCAGTTAGAATAATAACTGGAAAAAACTGAATTGATCTGGAAAAAAAAGCATAACTATAGTGAACAAAGCCTTAGGGTGAACTGAATTTTTAATGACAATTTGATGTTTACATTAGATGGTTTACTCTTCAACATTTATGTTAGATTTCTCATTCTCATCAACATTTTCATTTAGGCAAAGATTTTGAGGAAATCAAATTTTCTTTATTTCATTACATTGCAAAGGTACAAAATATTAAGATAAGTTTTGTTCTTTAAGCCTTTAGTTTGGGAAAAGGGGAGATGATTAAATTTGCGAAGGACAGAGAATGATAAGCAGTGAATTAAAGGGGAGAGGATTGAATTTTGGGGAAAATATGACATTTTGGAGGAATGCTTAGAACCTAGCTCACATTTGCGTGTAATCACTCAAGGGAAAAATGAGAAGTTCAAACTGACTTTTGGTCAAAAATCCCATTGGGGTGTCTAAACTCTAAACAACACTTTAAAGGTTTTTGAGGTGTTACAACAAAGATTGTTATATGAGGATTGCCCTTAAAAAGTCGACGATATAAAAGGGGTGTCCTATCACTTTTCTCTAAGAAAATATTTAATTAAGGAGGAGGACAAGCTCTTCTCCTTAAATAGATATTACAGGTTAGACCCAATTCCTTTGCAAAATGCTTAAGGAATAATATGGCAAAGGTGCACTAGACTTTGACCACAAAGTAACCCTGTACCACAAATTCAGGATAACCTTCTTTCCAAAAGGCGATGGCCCACCCAACTAATTCAGCAACAAGCAATGAAAACAGACATAACCAAACATAAAATGTTTACCGTTGAACATCAGCTCAGTAACAAGGAGTTCGTCTCCTGTGTCTACGAGCGCAGCAGCACGTCCTTTCAACAAGACTACACCATCAGCGTCAATATGGCCAAGCTTTCTCAATACTCGGGACCGATTTTTAAGCTCATCCCGGAACCTTTGAAGCTGCAAATTGTCCATGAATAATGTAAATCCATTTTATTTTCCAGATTAGGAAAGAATTCAACAATAACAATAAGTGAACCAAGAGATCAGAAACTAAAATCATGCTAAATAATTAGTGGAAACATCAGTCTCTTGAATTTCCAAGTTTGTGGCCCAAAGCCGAGAAAAGGATCCAAGACCTAACCAAAGATGGGAAAGCACTAACTCGAGTAAATTTTGAGTTGTGACTTTATTTTCAACCAACTTTGGATTTTCACTGACTTTACTTTCCCAAGTCAGGTAAAGTAAATTGAAATTAACTATATCAGATCAATTTCAGTAAATTAGACCAACATAAAACCGAATTTGACTAAGCTTACCACCTCAGCTCAATGATATCTCGCATTTTATCAATGAACAGCCGAGTCGATGACAACTTTCAACCTAGCTGAGCCAAGCCAATTTCGAGTGAAGTGGGATCGTTACTACCCACAGTTTTGGTAACAGAAATGTCAAAGAAACATTTTTATAACATAAAAAACCCACTCTTAGATTTCCTATAACCAAATGTCCAAGAACACTCCTTCTCAACTACTTCTGCAACAAGCCGGTAGATTACAAAAAGTGACAATTAGGTAGTTTGTTCACAAGATTTGCTCAACCGCACATAAAACCAGAAGGAAGTCTCTTTTATCAGGCATAATACCACTCTAATCCAGATGTTCCACATGCTCAAACCCACACGAACTCTAACATAGAAAGTCACCCCCTCTTTAGTAGCAGGAACGCGTTACTGAATTTTACTTGTTTTGATTGAAAAGCATTTCAAAATCCCATCAATCTAAAAATAAACCTTGGACTCCCTAGTATTAGCCATTCTTTTATTATAAATCCAATGATTAGTGGGACCATCAAACAATCTAAACCACAGATATATCACTGGCTTCACCAAAACCCATAAATTCTGCTTTCTTTTCTAATATTCTTCTGAGTCGAGAACTAGTACATTACCTTCCGGTCTTCTCAAAGACTGACCAACAAAATTATCTATTGTAGAGAGAAAAAGATTTATGAGAGACAGATAGTCAGATACATCAGAGTATCTCACAGAGATTCCTAAAGAAATTAACGGGAAGAGAAGGCTTGATAAAACAAAAAAATAAGCCCCATGTGATCATATTAATATGAGAATGTGTAGCGCGTGGGCCCATGTCTTCCGGAAACTCACAAAATCATAATGATTAGTCAATGGTCACTGGAACCTATAAACTCAAGCAACCCAAACAAAACCTTCATACTTTTGACTACAATCATTCATAGGTCAAATAATACTTGATAGACTATTTGGCAAAGTTAAATAAGCCAAGAGAAACCACAAAAATAGTACCTGAGACTCACGCATCTTTGACTTCAGCTGCTGGATTTCATGATTCACCTCAGCTTTTCTTTGGTAACATTTGATTTGATGGACATCTTGCAACTGTAAAGCATTATGACCATAGAATGAGAGCGATAGTCAAACAGAGTGAGAGAAAGATGGTTTAAATATTTCAAAACCCAAACACAAGACAAAAATATATATGAGCAAACCTTGTGCATCGGGTGAGAAAACAATTTCTGCTCAAGTTCCTCAATCTGACTGACCAACTCAACAATTTCCTTCTCCTCAATGCCCATGTCCTGAAAATCTCATTTTACATCATTAACACATGCTTTACACCAATCACAGGTCTAGCTAGCAAAATCGTCAATTTCTTCGCCTCATGTTTTCATTTAACAGTAAGCGAGGAAAAAAATGGGGCTATAAATTATACAATTGGTTACGGAACAATTATGGATGAATATGGACTATAGCAAAATGGCTAATAAAACCTTTTGGTACTACTTTTTTGTCAAGTTGCGGGAAGTCAATACTTCAATCCAGCAATGCATTCAGGGTCAATGAAACAAGCTCCATATCTTCTTTAACAAGGAAAGGATTGCGTACATCATTACCCGAGCATCCCCATTGTATGGGATACACTCGGTTGATGTTGTTGTTGCTTACGGAACAATATGTTACAAAATGAAAAAAAAATATCCTACTAGTCAACAGAAAGAGTCATACAGGACTCAAACAAAAATTCTTTTGTAAAGAAGACATTCGCTGAGTATGAGTTTTTTTTTTTAGGACTCCAATATGCCACTACAGAGTGAGATGGGATCAATGTGTTCAGGTAGCACAATGTTGGTCCATTGCTGCTGAACTGACAAGGATTAGTACAATCTTGAATTAGTCCAATCTTTCAGCTTTGGTATATTTTGAACTAAACCAAATTGGCTCCCTAAACTTCCTATGCTTCCTATTTCCACTGAAGCTGACAGAAGTCGGTGCATTCGAGGTCTCTCCCACAACAGGCTCTCATAACCTATAGAGGGGAAAGAATGCATACATGTCGCAGACATGGAATCGGGATTAGACTTGGTGATTGGTAGACACAAGGATGAGCACTAGTCCATTGCTTGGACCATAATGCATGGAATGCGGACACTAATTATCTACTCATACAAACCCAGGAGACAAACCCATGCAGTACTTGTGCCAGTACAGATAAGTCAGCTGATACACTCTTCTGAATCATCTCTTTGTTTCCTACTGTTGTTGATATATTTTATTTTGTCTTGTCATAATACCAGACTAGTGATGACATGCTAAAAGATACCAGCCTATGGCACAAAAAAGGCTGCTCTGTAGCCTACAGTGATTTAAATTGCTGCAGCAACTGGTGCAATATAACATGTTTTGGGAATTGGCAGGAAGAATCAAAGGCTGTTCCAAAATAAGAATGAGAAAGTTGAGAAAAATCACGCCGTCATCAAACAGGTGTCACCAAATTAGAAAGAGATGAAGACTGCTTGCTACATGAGAAAGTTAGAGATCAAAGGTCTCGGGATAGCCAGGACCAAGGTGACAGAAACACACGAAAGAGACAAATAAAGAAAATGACCACATGACATCAAACAATAGTAAAGGTTGCCAGAGGTACAAGTATACAACTAAACTCACAAATATCAGCTCATCAGAGATACTACGCAATTGTAAAGCTTAACGCAGCAACATAAAAAAGAAGTGACACCTCAGTGTTTTTAGATCTGAATACCATCTTACTGGGTACAGATATAAATTCGGGATAATCACCAAAGATAGTCTCTTAACACTTGAGTTCACCCACAGGGCAGATAAGTCTTATATGACTAAACTTATTTCTCTAGTACCGCTTCTACATAATCCATTCAACGGCTGTGAAACTTTCTCAGTTCTAATCAGGTAGACATGCCTTGCCGAGGAAATTGTAACCAAAACTAAAAGACTTTCCAAAGTCTGAAGAATAAAACTCAAGGTGCTACCAAATTTATCGTCTGTGACTGTGAGTGCTGATACAATTAACTACAGAACATAGTAGTAAAGCTGATTCAAATACCTTCACAGGATTAAGTTTTGGTAGGCCTTGAGGAAATCGCTTCTCCAATTCCTGAACAGCCAAAAGTATGCTTTGCCTAGCCTCAGCTGGACGAAGATCAGACGGAATGGAAATCCGGAGCTTACTAAGGCCAGAGATTAAAGGCAACTGCACTGGCACCTAGAAAACCATAGATAAGTCAATTCACAAGTTCGTCAAAAATAACAGCTTCTTCCCAAAAGAGGGATGATTCAATACATCAATAAAACTGACAAAACAAAAATGAATAGTATAAATGGATAACCCACCACATGCATTTCACCCTTCTCCCCGGGACGAGGGGGACAAGGTTTAGGCCTAGAACCATTCTCACTAGAGCCGGGTGAGCAGTGAAGCAGAGTATCGACTATATAGCCCTCACCACGTGAGGCACTTCCCGCAGATGCAGAGGTCATTTTCACAACATTAACCACGACACCCCAACCCCAATCTGTTCCTCCCTCACGTATCTTCACCTGACATTTTTCCAATAAAAAAGAAGAGTGTCATTACAGGGGTAGCAAATACAAATATCACAATTACTACAACAAAATATAAACCATTGTGGTTCAAGAAAAATTACTCAATAAACGTATACCAGTCTGCCAGGATCAAGAAATCTGAGTACTCTTTCTGGCCTTGTTATCTCTGACATCATTTTCTTCTCAAGAACAGCCATATCAAGCCTCAACTTATGGTATTCCGCAACGTCAGACTGAACACATGAATATATTAAGAAAAGAGCCACATGATAAAAATTACATTTTTGCAATGTCAACAGTCAAGTAAGCTTTGTAGAAATAATACCTCTCCTGAAGCATCCAGTAAAGCTGCTTCCTGCTCCAGCTTCTCAATCTTTTTTGCTAATTCAGGCACAGCCTGAAAACAGGGTAAAGCATAATCTTTTGTTTATCACCATCCACATAATTAGGAATGTAAGATAGACAGCATCAGCACAGAATGCACACCTTCTCATACTGAAACTGGTGAAAGGAATGCCGAATAACATGTTCAGCAGTGAATTGACCTTCAGCACGACACATCAAATTCAAGATTGAATAGTAGCTCAACCGAAAAGTGCTAACTAGAGGAGCTGGTTTGCCCAAGACCATATCTTTTAGAACATTCATCTCCATCTGCAGTAACAGAAGATAAAACACCTCAGAATCACGAAACACGACAAACTAGAACGGAAGGCACTATAATCTACACTAGAGAGAGCAAAACCAAATCTGCAAAACAAAAGAAATCTGAGAAATGCCAATGCATGTAATACCTGCTCATCAATCATTATAATGCAAATACCACGATCATCCTTTCCACGCCGACCAGCTCTACCACTCATCTACATAAAAGCCAAAGATAATAAGGTAAGTGAACAGACACAGAAATTTTGCAACTGCTAAAAAAAATATAATAACAAACAAATATTTTACTCACCTGTATATACTCACCGGACCCAATATAACGATGGCTGTCACCATCAAACTTCTTAACTGAAGTGAACACGACAGTTTTCGCTGGCATATTCAAACCCATTGCAAACTGAGAAGGACACACAAAAGGCAACACATTCAAAGTTGCGACAAACCAGGGACTCGATGTAAGAGAGAAACGAGGACATGAGGAAAAACTCATGCAGTGAATCTAATATTGCAACAACAAAACACACCATAATTATCAGGCAAATATATCTAATTATATATAACAACAAGCCTCCAGTGCACAACAAGATTCCTAATGACTCGCAAATAGATAGCCCAGTCCAATCAAGACTTACTGTTTCAGTGGCAAACAAGGCCTTGACAAGCCCCTCTTGGAAAAGAAGCTCTACTAGTTCTTTAATAATAGGAAGAAGACCAGAATGATGCACAGCAATACCACGTTGAAGAAGCGGCAACATCAACTCGATAGCAGGCAGTGTCCTATCTTCCTCGTTCAAGCAAAGAATTGCATTTTTGAAAACCTGCTCCACAATATCCTTCTCATCTTGTGTGTTGAAGTCGAGCTTAGACATGGACATTGCATGTTGTTCACACTCCCTTCTACTGAAACTAAATACAATCACTGGCTGGAACTTTCGCTCCATGATCATCTGAACAACAACAACAACAACAAAGGACACAAGATAATCCTCATCACAAAACTTTCATATCAATAATAGTCCCTCCGTTCCAATTTTATCTCCCACCTTTCTATTTTGGGCAGCGTTCAGAATTATCTCCCATCTCCCCCATTTTAGTAAAATTCAATCTCATTGAGTTTCACACTCTTTATTATCACTTTACCCTTCATGCCCCATACCCATACCCTTCCCCCCACATACATCTCATGTGTCATTATGTTATTCTCTTAAAAGAGTGCAAATTGGTCTTATTTATTCCAAAGTGTTCATTTTCTTAAATCTTGTCCATTTGATAGGGCGGAAGATAAAATTGGAACCGAGGGAGTAAACAATAATACTAAGGCTCTATTTTGTTCGTCTGCGCAAAAGCTTAGCAAAAACCGAGGTTAATTAAAAAAGTACTAAACTTTACTGAACTAGAATGAAATGAAAACTTAAACAAACCGAGACTAACTTTAGGGTCAATCTCGAAAACAACTTCTCTGTTTTCTTAAACCCTGAGCACCCCCATTGAATAGGGATGACACTCGGTTGTTGTAAACCGAGCCTAACTCTTATATAAAAACACGAAAACGAACAAATTACCGTTCTCCAAGCTCCTCACCTTAACAATCTTATAAATATCGGAGCCACCTTTAGCGGCATTCCCACCTTTCCCAATCCTACCACTAGCCTTAACACCAGCAGCCCTCACCGCGCCCTCCCGTTTACTAAACGTCTCCTGAGACTTCACAAAGTTATCTTCCCTAAACTCCTCCTTCTCATCAACAACCAAATACAACCCACTCCCGCTAACAGGAAACACATAATGCTGAAGCGGCGTGGGTCTAAAATCCGTATACACAACGTGACAAGGCTGCTTATGGATATTACAAATCCACTCAGCAAACTCGGTGGCATTCGACATCGTTGCTGATAGAAACACCATCTTAATCTGCGGCGGAAGGAAGATTATACTCTCTTCCCAAACCACCCCTCGCTCTCGGTCTTTCATGTAATGTATCTCGTCGAAGATTACCCAGGCGACTTCTTTTAACACCTCGGAGCCGCGGTAAAGCATGCCACGGAGGATTTCAGTCGTCATGACAAGGCAAGAGGCGTTAGGGGAGATTGTTACGTCGCCAGTCATGAGACCGACGTCAGAGAATTCTTGTGAGAGTTCTCGGAATTTTTGGTTAGACAAGGCTTTTAATGGGGAGGTGTAGATGACGCGCTGTTTGTCGCGGAAGGACATAGCGACAGCGTATTCAGCTACGGCTGTTTTGCCTGCGGATGTGTGGGCTGATACTAGGACTGATTCGTGGCGTTCGAGGCATGAGATTGAGACTTGTTGGAATGGGTCGAGTGTGAATGGGTAGGGCTTTGCCATTGGGCCTGTGTATTGTGGGCTTGATAATGTGCCGTGGATGGTTGGGTCCAAAGGGGTGGGGGGAGGGGTAAGGGTAGGTTGGTCTTTTGGGACTGCGACTTCGTGGACGCATGTTCGTGTTGGGAAGTGTAGTTTTGGTGGTTCTGGTTCGGGTGATGGTTCGGTTGGTTTGAGTTTTTTGAGAGGAGGGGATGATTCGGGTTGGGGTTCGGTTTGTTGTTCTGGTTGGGAGGGTTGTTCTGGTTCGGTGGATGGGATTGTCATTTTTTTGGTGGAGAGAGAATGGGGTGGAAGGGGGTTTAGGGTTATGGGGTGAAGGGTGAGGGGGTTTGACTGGTGGAAGGAGGATGTTGTTGACGACTTTGACGTTGAGAAATGAAAATCGTCAGTGAGGAAAAAAAGGAGAAAGGGGGAGATTTATTGTTGTTGTGTTTTGAAGATTGGGCTGGGATTGGGCCATTGGGGCTTGGGTTCTGATTTACGAGAGGTTAATTGATCTTGTTGGTTGTGAACCTGCGCGAATGCACATGTTGTTCCGGTTTTCGTGATTTATTTCGTTAACAATTGACCATTTGACCGTATGCCCTCATAGTTTATCGAGCTGTTATCGTCGTCTGATTTTTTTTTCTTTTCTACTATGGCTGTGTTTTGTTTAACGTTTTACAATTCAGTTCAGTTTTATTGTTTCAGTGTTTTTCAGTTTCTTTCATTTTAAGGGAATTTATTGTATTTCAATCTAATTCAATTTAGCTATTTATAGACCAACAAAACACACCCTTAATTTCTCAAACAGGCCTTAGTAGTATTGCTATGTAACTTGATCAACATTTTTGAAAAAAAATGGAGACACAACAAGGTAAGTAGAAAGACTCGAAGAAAGTTTTTTTTTCAATTTAAATATTGATCTTATGATCACAAAAAATTGTTTGAATATGAATGATCTTATGAGATTGGGTATTAATGATCCTAAGGTATTCACTAATAATCCCTTGAGTAAATAATAGTAACCCCTAATCAATATCCCTTTATGTTATCCTCGTTTTACAAACTAAAGGAGACATCCTAGTGATATGTAGTCTTACAAATCGTTGTTCAGAACGGGATGGCACTAAACTCCTAAACTACTTAGAGTACTTACTAATTACAGTAGTACTTAGTTCTTTTTTTAGTGTGCTTAGTAGTTAGTACTTAAGACTCACAAAACGGAACCTTGTACTAAAACAAAGCTACGTTTTTTGTGTATTAGAATGGAATTCTTAACTAGGTTTTCACTGATGTCCCAAGAAAAAAAAGGAGCCTTGTACTAGTAATTTTATAGCATCACCATATGGAAGATTTAACAGTCTAGTTTCATTTCAGAGTAATTGGCTAATTGCATCACCATTCCTCCATCACCAGAAAGCGGAGTAACTTACATATTCAGCAAATTGAACCAACCAGTAAATATATAACACCCTGCTATCTAATACCTAGACCACGTCCCATCTTACAACAACCCATCATTTCCATCCAGTTTCCTTCAAAAATTAGCAATACATCTCTTGCGGTACTGAAGATACATTTGTATAGGGCACAGAGAAGACATGTGCAAAGAGGTATACCACATTGCTAACCTATGTGTAACAAAAAAAAAAAGGAAGCTGCCTAACACTCAAAAGTCATAGATAGCCATCTGCTGGTAGACGAGGACCCTTTATCTTGAACTTTTGCCGCTTGTTTCCAGTGTCACTGTTGAAGACATCTGTTTTTGACAGGCAAGCCATCTTCTTCTCTGGTGTAGCGTCAGAATCATGAGAAAGAGAGTACGAAACAGGTCGAACCATCTTCTCTGGTGTAGAGTCAGAATCCTGAGAAAGAGAGTACGACGCAGGATAACCAGGTCCAGCCTTCTTCTTCTCTGGTGTAGCGTCAGAATCAAGAGAATTGTGAGAGTACGATGCAGGATAACCAGGTCCATCAAGTTGCAATGGCACAGAATCATCAGGGGGAACCCATGACAAAGGAGTTACTGCAAAAACAGCACGTAATAAATTAGCATAAAAGCGGTGAACAAATTGCATGATCTGGCTATTTTATGCATATTCATAACACAAAAGTCGCCTTCTTTTCAAAGCAAAACTGCCCTACTAGACAAAATAACATCCCGGAGCTTAGTGATCCTAAGGGGAATAACCTCAAGAGGCCACAGACGAGGCCAACTCCACATCCTCACAACACAAGTAGCATAGGCTGCAGTGCAAGTTCCAGACCAATAAAGATTGACTTGCATTTACTTCCCAATTCAAATAAATAGGGAAATAATGGTAAGATATGACGAGAAAGCAGGGAGTATAATGCAGCCTGTTGGAGGTTATAATTATCAGTATAAGCCGCCTAAGTACATTTTGTTTACCAAAAAAAAAAGCGCAAGTGTATTTTCAAAGAGAAGATATCATATGCACACAAAATATAGTGCAACTGAGTTACCGTCAGCTGGTTCAAGAGGTCGACGCATCCCCATATTTGGGTTAGCAGTGCGCTTCCTCACGTAGTTCTCCTGCAGAGGCTTAGGGATCTGGAAAGAAAACTGAGACTCTGTCACCCCCTGCCTGGTGTACTCTGGGTGTTCAAGCAGATGCCTGCACATGTACAATGCACTAAGGAGTTACAGAAGCCTTTAGAAATTGTAACCATGCCCTAGAAACTACAGACGATAAAGATAACAAAAGACAAAAGGTTTGCAGATAAGTACTTCCGAACTTCAACCATCGAACGCAGTCGTTTACCAGCTGGAGAGGTATAGTAGCTGCAAATACATAAAACAAAAACAATGTTATTGTATCAAGAGAAGATAGATATACCCAAAAACATAATCTTGCTGAACTCAAACAAGAGCGGCCACACATGCCACGTGATTATTCTGCATACAGTTACACTGCATACCAAATACATCACACACAGCACATGTCAACACTTGTTCAGAATACAATAATACATGCAAGCATCAAGAAGTAGAATCAGCTACAAAAAATTTAACAACAGAAGACAAAAGATACATTCGAGCATAGTCGAAAAGGTTCTGATAAATTGTCATCTGAATTGAACAATACCAGTACCCAAAATGGAAACAAATAATAAGGAATCCATTGCAAGAAGAATATAGTAACCCTACTCCAAATCCACTCGGACGACAAGAAGAACAAACACGGGTGGGCTACGAAGGACCAAAACAGAATTCACTCAGATTCAAATCCATAAATTCATAATTGCAGAGAGCATGACGAATTTTTTTTCCCGGAAAAACAGGCATAAGTTAATGCACAAATATAGACATTCCCCTCCCACCACATGTTTTCCAGGTTAAGTGAAAAGCTCAAACCACATACACAGGCTACCTAACGGGAAAACAGGAAACAAGGGGCCTTGCGCCTAGGTCAATCCAAAATAACAGGAGAACTCCAAACATGTCTGCCAAATAGGATAACAACATCCTGCTCCTTGAAATGTAGCCCATAGCACGTGCCCTAAAAAAAAGGGAATTCTGACAACCCTCTCCCCACAATATCCAAATTCCAAGTTAAACAGTCAACCTAGAGTTATCAAAGAATATCAAAAACTATGAGAGCTGCATGGGATTCACCAAACACTTCAAGTGACCATTAGGGTAACACTTGGTGCCCAAAGCTATGGTATACCGTGTATGACACTCAACACTCGGCCATGTGTATTGTACGAAATTATGAATATCGTATACTTCAATGTAGAGTTTAGACTAAAACTTGCCGAAACTAGCACAAAAACAGGACATATCTAAATCTGAACACCGCCGCCAGCTCGCTGACAAAGACTGAATGATTTGAAGCACGAGATGCAAGCTAAAAACATCGGTGAGCACGGCACCAAGTCACAAACCAATTAATGGTTTTGGTGCATTATAGATCCAGTAACCACTAAGGCAAATCTAAGCCCCACAAAAGAAGAATGAAGTAACCCGTACTCAGATTCCACTCGAACAACAACAACAACAGATAGGGGTCGGCTAGGAAGGACCAAAACAGAATTCAATTAGATTCAAATCCACAAATTCGTAGTTCCAGCAAGCATGACCATTTTTTTCTCCACAAGCACAAGTTGATGCTCAAATAAAGACATTCCCCTCCCACCATGTGTTAGTGTGATATGCTGAAACCACATACACAGCCTACCAAATGGAAAAATAGGAAACAAGGGGCCTTGCGCCTAGGTCAATCCAAACTAACAGGAGAACTCCAAACATGTCTGCCTAATAGGAACAAAAAAAAAAGTAAAAAAGGAATTCTGACAACCCTCTCCCAAATTATCCAAATTCCAAGTTAAACAATCAACCTAGATTTTTCAAAGAATAACCAAAAACAATGAGAGCTGCATGGGATTCACCAAACACTTCAAATGACCATTAGGGTAACACTTGGCGCCCAAAGCTATGTCATACCGTGTATGACACTCAACACTCGGACATGGGTATGAAATTATGAATTTCGTATACTTCAATGTAGAGTTCAGGCTAAAACTTCCCGAAACTGCAGAGTCAAACAGGTAAACACTTGGATACATACCCATATCAGGATACATCTAACTAAGTCGATATAACATACCCCAAAAGCAAGTAATAACAAAGCATCTAGAATCCCGACAAACAACAACAGCATCACTACTGCAGTAAACAAGTAGATACCGGTTCAGAATACAGTGATACCATCACCAACATAAACAGTTAAATACTTGCTAGATACGATTTTAGTCCTACATTGTTTGTTTCTGACCTGTGCATTGCTATGTTGATGTTAACCCTGTGTGAATAAATAATAGCCATATAAAGGTCCTTCTACAGAACCAACCCAAAGGGGACAGACAACAAGAATTTGTTCCAATTCCTACCTAACACCTCCATTGTTAGTCTGCGGTCAGCAATAAAGTAGGTAAGGTTTGCTAGGCAAAGGCACTCGGCTGAAACTTCCAGAAGATATCAGCAGCCAAAACTCATAAACAGATTCCATAAACGAACTGCAAAGATCTCTCTACTGCTCTATACAGGCCGACAATAAGCATCCTAGACCTAGACTTGCTTGCGAAAAAATCGTCTTAACAAATGCAGAGATCTTTATGACAACAATTAATTCCAAAAACAAAAATCATAAGCCACCAATCAATCTACCACGAATAATCAACCGATCGAATCTATCAGCATAATAATACCCAAAAAGGACAGATCTAAACCTAATACCGCCGCCAGCACGCTGACAAAGACTCAATCAATTAAAGCACAAGATGCAAGCTAGAAAACATCGAAAAACCCGGTACCAAGTTACCAACCAATCAATCTTCCGGACTTTCGGTGCCTTACAGATCCAGTAACCACTAAAGCAAATCTAAGCCCCACACACACAACTACACAAACATCATAATTACACCCCCAAAATCATCATCATTAAACACCACCAATCAATCAAATTACAGTATAACAAACCCTAAACAAAATAAACTTCTTTGAAAGAAAAAAAAAGAATAAATCATCATAATAAACCAAGAGACCAATATCACTAACCAAGGAAAAAAGGGTTTTCATAAACTCAAAATGGTGGAAAAACAAAAACTTGAACAAAAACTCCAACAATAAACAATAGTAGCAACAAACCTAACGAACACCAACAAAAGAAAAAATAAATAAATAAACAAAACACACACTAAAAAAAATATAACCCACAAAGATTATTTATTTACAACAAAAACCCAACACAAGAATTTATTAAACAACAACAGTATTAAACTCAACATACATTCATGCATTCATTAACTAACCACATGCAAACACGTAAAAATACAAAAAGATGGAAACTTTATCAAAAAAAAACAAGAGAGGAGTAAGGATATATACACATCCGCGAACTTAGAGCCACCCTCAGCACGAATCCGCAAGTCACGATCCCAACCAGGAGGAGGCTGGGAAATACAAGGCTTATCAATAGCCCAAACACGAGACCCATCTTGTTCAATATCAGTATCAACTTCACACGACACATCGGCACGCCACTGTCTAGCAATGTCACATGTGAAAGGATGGTCGAGAATATACTCTCGTATCTCCTCGTATTTTTCCTTCGTTGGTATTAGTCTCCATTTGTAACACGTTGCACATTGGACTGTGAATGCCCCCACTGCTGGCAGGACACGTGGATGGCCTGGTGTTGGGTTTGGGGTTGGGCTGGGGTTTGGGCTGGGGATGGGAGGTTGGGCTGAGATTGGGGTTGGGCTTGGTGGGCTGTAGAGGACGATGGCTTTGGAGGTGTCAGGGGTAGTTTCGTCATCGTCGGATGATGAGAGGAGGACGGGGTCTAAGGGTGTGTTTGGCATGGTGAAGATCTGGGGTTTGGGGGGGACAAAGGGACAGAAAGGAAGAGTTTGGGTTTGAGTTGTGTTAGGATTGGTTGGTGATATGTTTTTTTTATTTTGGGGTGTTGGGAGGTGTGAAAAGGAGGGAAAAGGGAGGAGGAGACAGATAGGAGAGGGGGGGGGGGGAGAACTGGAGTTAAATACTGAAATGAGATGAAATGAAAAAGGAAATCTATCTGAGGTGATTCATTGATTTGATGAGAATGGGATGATTTCGAATGTCTGAATAAGAAAGCGGATTTGGATTTGAGGCCGGATTAAGAGGACGGATCTGAATATTCCTTTTCTGCCTGCCTGACTGACTCATTTTGTTTTGGTGCTATCCTTCCTGCTCTCGTTTCATAGCGGTTACTGAGCCCAAATTAGGCAAACACAAAAAATTATAAGAACCCGTTTTATACATGAGACTAGGTACTAGTAACCCTTCTCTACATCATAATTACCACTCAGGTACACAATAATGACGCTCTTATTCAGTCTTATGTATGAAACGGTTCACACAAATTTTTCTATTAGGCAAATTCTATTGGAAATAGATAATTAGATACTGGAAAAAAAACTAAACTGAACTTAACTTAACAAAAATTAAAAACAGTTAAAAATATAACTAAACATGCAAACCATATCACGATACTCGTACATATTAGGAGTACGGATACCTGATCTTCTCTTCAGCTTTTATTTTTGACATCGAACTAAGTTACTTTTGTCGAATTATTCTAGATACGATGTTAAATTGAGAAGTAAATCATACCACGATACCCGTACATATTAGGAGTACGGAAACCTTATCTTCTCTTTATCTTTTGTTTCTGACATCGAACATAAGTTACTTTTGTCAAATAATTCTAAAGATATTGTTAGAAGTAAATCATACCACGATACTCGTACATATTAGGAGAATGAAAACCTGATCTTCTTTCTAACTTTTTCTTAACGTCGCTACTAAGTTACTTTTGTCAAATAATTCTAATTATAGTGTTAAATTGATAAGTAAATGATACCACGATGCTCGTACATATTGGGAGTACGGACACCTGATCTTCTCTTTACCTTTTGTTTTTGACGTCGTCACTAAGTTACTTTTGTCAAATAATTCTAAATATACTGTTAAATTGAGAAGTAAATCATACCATAATTTCTGTACATATTAGGAGTACGGAAACCTGATCTTCTTTCTATATTTTTTTTTACGTCGCTACTAAGTTACTTTTGTCAAATAATTCTAAATATAGTGTTAAATTGTTAAGTAAAATACATATTATGAGTACGGACACCTGATCTTCTCTTTAATTTTGATTTTGACGTAGCCACTAAGTTACTTTAGTTAAATAATTCTAAATGTAGTCTTAAATTGAGAAGTAAATCATACCATAATGTCCGTACATATTAGGAGCACTGAAACTAGATCTTCTCTTATCATACCACGATGCTCGTATATATTGGGAGTACGGACACCTGATCTTCTCTTTAGCTTTTGTTTTTGACGTCGCCACTAAGTTACTTTTGTCAAATAATTCTAAATATACTGTTAAATTGAGAAGTAATTATACCATGATGCTCGTACATATTAGAAGTACGGAAACCTGATCTTATCTTTAGCTTTTTTTTTTTTTTGACGTCACCACTAAGTTACTTTTTTTTTTAAAATAATTCTAAAGAAACTGTAAATTGAGAAGTAAATCATAGCATGATACTGATATTGATACATATTAGGACTACCGGAAACCTAACTTTCTCTTTAACTTTTGTTGACTTCACAATAAGTTAATATGGTGAAGTTTATACACATAAGTCAAATCAAGAACTATATTCTAAATTAACTTAGTTCTGATTAAAATAGGTTGATGATAACCGAAGTTCCACTTCATCTCTATTCTACTTCGCATTAAGGAACATTAAAAATAGATTTACCTGTGTAGTAAGCAAATCTCTTCGCTCTATCATACAATTATATCCTTGCCATCTCTGCCCCCAAAGCTGTCTCACATTCTCTTTTGCAAAGCCCAAAGAGAGTTGGGAAGAGAATTATACACACGTGAGTTAAGCCCATATCCAAAAGTTTAAACTGATGAATTATGATACTAGCCATACTTTTACACATAGCGCTCATTTCCTAAATTACCAATACTAGACAACTTTCCACTCTTACTCTTAAGTATACCAATGTGTACATGTGGTCCCACCAATCACCCTCATCATTGGTGCAAGTTAGGACCACATAACAAATCTACGTTGTTATCCAACTTATCTTGTAAAAGCACCTCCTTAATCAAGACACCAAGCCAACACCAGTCTTGACACGCTACTACTTGCACTCTCTTGCTCCTTGCATGAGCCTTGGACATGCCTTATGGTGCACGCTTCAACTCCTACAAGGCATGTACTCGAACGTGTGCACCAAAGTGCCACCATATATTTCTCACGGAGGAGATAGGCACCTTCAAGAGCCACTTAAGTATTTACCAAAGGCCTCTTCTAACGTGCGACCATGCACTGTCTTATCCATAAGGTAGCCAAACTAAACCCATACAGAAACATGCCCAAATGAACCATGGGCTAATGTTGGGCTCTATCCACTTGCTGGGCCCAAAAAGAGTTGGTAAGAGAGTGTATACATATGTGAGTTAGGTCCATGTCAACAACAATAACAACTACAACAACATCACAGTGTAGTTCCATCTAAGATGGAGTACTGAGGGAGTCTGATATACGCAGCCTTATTCTTATTTGAAAAATAGGAAGACTGTTTCCAGAAATTTAGGTCCATGTCAACCCAAAACCTTAAGCCAATGAGATATGATACTAGCCATATTTGTATATGCTACACTCCTCTCCTAAACTATCAATGTGTTTCATTCTTAATCTTAAGTGTTCCAACTTGTACAAGTGAGCAAGGCTCCAACACATCTTTAAAGTATCCGGCGTCTTACTCCCCAATCAGCCCTTCACTTCCTTTTCTTTTTTCCAATTAAGGAGCATGCTTATGGATTTTGCAAAATAATTTACCATGCTTATTATTTTTGGGAAACTTACGGCTGTTATATAAACTATATTTCAGTTCAGTTAAGGTAGATAAGCTCTAAAGAACAAGCCCTGTAAAAGGAAAAAAAAAGTTTGTTGTGGTTATCTCACAAGTTCAAATAACCCTTATTTTTTCCGTGGTTATTGTTAATAAAAGGAAAAAAAAAGTCTCGAACCCACTTAACCCAACATCATCCACATCCCACCCACAAACTATCCTTTTTTTGTCTTCTACATTAGACAGCCATCCTCTGTATAAGTTCACTCTTAATATTGAAAAAAAATATAAACAATAAAAGATGATTTAATTTATTAATTGAGTCTATAATTATGGCTTAAGTTTATAAATAATTCTGAAATTAAGTTTTATTTCATTCACAATAATAATTTTACAAGTTTTCTGTTAGGGTACTATAAGAAGTTACTATTTATGCTATGAAATGATAATTTCTTTCTTATGCTTACTATGTGAATCCAAAATTAGTAGCCTATTTTCTCTTCCCTTTTTTTTTTGATAGAAAGCCTATTTTCTCAATTAAAAGAAGAAGAAGAAGAAGTAATAGCCTGTTAAAGAAGAAGAAGAAGTAATAGCCTATTTTATCCCTTTCTTCTAGTTTTGATTTTATTTCTTTTATGCATGTTCGTAGAAATGGTAATAAAGTTGCACATAGTCTAGCTAAAATGCAACCAGTAGACTTTGAGGATCGTTTTTTGTTTGACGATTGACCACCGGAGATTGAAGATTTGGCTTGTATTGACTTTGCACATTTTATTAATATGAGTTAACCACACCCCTAAGGTGGTACTTTATCTGGAAAAAAAAAGAGATAAAAAGAAAACAAAATAAAAGTGGACTTAATTAATACTCCTCTGAAAGTTCTTCCACTTTTGAGGAGTGCACACATTTTAAAAAAACTGGAAAAAGATTAATTTACCTTCAACAAGTGGGTTAGTGGGAATGAGGGTAGGGTAATTTGGTTGAAGTGCAAGGGTTAAATGAGTCATTTAGCCAAAAAAATCATGCTAGATATGAAAAGTGGAAGAACTTTCTCATACAAACAACAAAGAAAAAGTGGAAGAACTTTCAGACCCAACCCAACCCAACCCAACCCATTCATTTAACCTCCATTCTCTATCACAAACCCAACCCAACCCAAAACAAATCATGACCCAAACTTACTACTCCTATAAACAAACTGATGATCCAAACCTCATCTGTTGGGCCTTACTTAAAAGTGAAACAACATTACTACAAGACCAACAAGATATCCTACCACTGTTTCACTCTTCCTTTCTGACTGCTAAAACACTAACACCAGACAGGAGATAGAGAGAGAAAGGAGTCAATATCAATCATCAAAAATCAGAGAAGATGGGAGGAGGCATGGAAGCACAGAAGAACAAGTTCATAGAAGAGTGGGGATCTGCAAGGGAGAATCTCGAGCTTAACTTCCGCTGGACACGTCGTAACTTTGCTCTTATTGGCATCTTTGGCATTGCTATCCCTGTCCTCGTTTACAAGGGCATCGTCCGCGAATTCGTAATTACCCTTTTACCCTTCTTTCCTTTTCTTTTCTCTTTTCATTGTTTGAGTCTTTTTCCTTTGTGGGTATTTCTGCAAATGTCGATTTACGATCTGGGGGTTTTAGGACTGGCGTATGCTAATGGGTATTTTGTGTATTTATTTAAATGTTGATTAGTGATGTGATCATTTGATAGTTTTGTAGGCAGAAATGAGGAAAATAATAAAAGGAAATGATTTTTTTTATTATTATTTAGGATTGAGTTTGTAGTGCAGGAACAGTTGGTACTTTGAAGAGATAAAGTTGGAGGAAAGGAAGAAAGAGAAATGTTTTTTTAAATGGGAAGGATGTGAATTTGCTACGAATGATTGTATGAACCTCATGAGGTGTGAAGGGGAAAAGGTTTTTGTGGTGCTAAGATTGTGTTGTTAGGTGACTTTGGTTTGTATGTGTTTGCCAATTAGGAATTCACTTAGGGGCACTAGGTTTAAAGTTGTGTCATGCAAGTATGCAACGTAGTTGGAACAAATAAGGGTGGTAATGTAATAGGTAGTGCTTCCTAGAGATCATTGTATTGTAATCAAAAATTGCAGTTTGGATCTGATTGTTCCGTGGAGCAGATTGGATTGTAGTCGTCGAAGTGGGATATTCAAGGTGGGTAGAAGTCATGGCCATGTTTGCCCTGCGGCAGGACCACCTTAAGCAACTCCATGGCCTGGGCAAGTAGAGAGAGGCACGGAGGTGGAGTCTAGACTAATAAGGACCCTTGCGCTTACTTCCTACCTCTTTCATATTTAAGTCATAGCTGTTTGTAAAGGGGATGGGAGGGCAGGAGAGAGATAGGGTGATCATGCAGCTCATTGACATCAAAGACCACCAGTGACAGTATGCCCGCAGCGGGATTTTCTGTGGTGGTTGGGTGTGAGTCAGATTGGTGGTGACGGAGGAGACACGACAAGACCCATGCGGTTCACGTGGTGGTGGGTTACAAATGGGTATAAACGTTGGCTGAGTTCGCAGCGGCGGAAGGCAGAAGCGTATTGGTGGTCGTCGGTGTCGAGCGAGCAAGTTGGGGGAAGGTTGGGGAAAGAGTGTAGATGTGTGGGTTAGTGAGGGAGAGGAGAGACTGATCTTGTGCGTGTGGGACTTGTTATTATCTTTTTTTCTCTTTTAACATAGTATCGTTATTGCTTTTCCTCTGTAATGCAATCATTTCCGGATTTCATGATTGTAAGGCAAACACTAAACCCATATCGTAACGATTTTGTTTTTTCCAGAAACCAAACAGCCCTCGTATTTGATAGGGAAGCAAATATTGTGGATAGAATGAGTTTCTCTATGTAGCGAAGCCTAATGGATTGGGAATTAAGGCTATATTGTTATTGCTTATGTAGTCTAGAGTAATTCTATAAAGTTTTTGTGGAGAATGGGGTAGTCAGGTTCTATCTTGGAATGGGAGGGCTTGATCTGTAAAGGTGGAAGGGCATATGAAAAATTCTGTCACTCTTCTATAAGATACTGGCTGCAAGCCTGCAATATGAGGCGTGTCCATTAGGATGTATGATTTGAGGGTCCTATATTTAAACTGCTTCCTACTTTGTTTTTTTTTTTCTCTCTTTGACAAGTGCAAACTTTGTTGAAAAAATAATTAATTCTTAAAGCTTGGTCATTTTAATAGTCTATGAAGAGTTTCTGGCATTTTTGGGTTACAGTAAGTAGTAATTAAATGCTTTTGAGTACATGGTTCAATGCTCGCTTATTGCAAACTAGATTGGGTTTGGTGAACTCTAGAATACCAGAAAACAAACCGTTGGAGAATATTGCTTCTGTGGATAGTGGGATTCAGGAACAGTAGTGAAGTAACCAAGAACTATTTCAAAATTTTGCAACTGTGTAAGTTGTGGATGACACCAGCAACTT
>ONZK01000556.1:92505-108206 GCA_900322385.1 Pharnaceum exiguum
GGGGGGGGGGGGAGTCGAAACTAGTACGGCCTGGATTGCCCTTAGACGATCCATCCACATTAAGTTTAATTTAGTTCACCCTTCTGGGGAAAGACCTCACACGAGACACCTTGCTCCTCTATGGCTTTCTTACCATCGAGCTTGATGTTTCTTAGCACTTGAGCATCCACATATTGTTTGGATATTTTATTAGCTATGTAGTAGCATGGCCATTTTGGGTTGCTAGTGGCACGTTATTGTTTAATTGCACTTAGTGCATCACCCATATAAATACATATGTATAATTATTGTCTTAGATTAAAGTTTTATTAAATACTGTAGTTATAAATTTTTTGTTATTATCTATATCAATCAAAATATTTTTTTTTTTCTAAAAACATGGATGGGATATTATATAGATCAATGAGGTATTGACATATCATTAAAATTTCTTTTGATAAATGTTTCAATGACAACCAAAGATAGTTTTTTTTTTTCACTTTTATGGGTTAACATCCTATAATTTAGCCATTACAATCCCTATCTTCCTCAGATTCCATACTTTACGCCTTTTGTTACAAACGAACTGTGTAATTAGTTTTTTATTATTTGAGAAGGACAACCTCATTATTTGTCTTGTTAATTTGTAACCATGAAAGGAGCACAAAATTCTTGGGATATTCAAGATAACAATGAAAATGGAGCAAGTAAGTTGGAACATTCCTTCACAAAAAAATAAATTTGTTATTATATTAAATAAAGAGTATATATGAAGAATGGTAGCGTGTTCAACAAGAGTGTACTAAAGAGATGAAAAAGATTAAGAAAATGAGTTAAGGAAATTAAACACTACAACAAGTAGTGTTGTTTACTTGTTTCTTTGTATGTGCTCAAGTGTGTGATGGTCATTTTTTATTCCTATGTTATTTTGTTGGTAATTTAAGTTTCTGAGACATATATACTTTCATGATTAGTTATATTGAATTATGTTTCTATGGTTGCTGTCAATTAGAGTAATATGGTGTCCTAATGTCTGTCATTCATACGCACACAGATGATGTCACAATCATTAAAGTTGTCTAAGATGTTAGTAAAAGATTATGTTCTTTTCTTGATCTCTAATTTGTTCCATTGGCACTATAAAAAAATGAAAGTAATTGTCAGCCATAATTTTATTCATTAAAAAAAATTCATTTATGATAATAAGCAAATGAATTTCGCTATTATTTCTGTAAGTTGTTGTTTTATGTGGTGAACAATTTACGGGAAAGTCTTAAAAATAAACAAATTAGCAAATTGATCGCACTATATAATGAATGTTTTAAAATGTGTGAATAATTACCAATTTCAATTGAAATGTTATTATCAGGTTACTCACTTGTGTCATTTATTCAATCCACGAAAAAAGCATCAACTAATATTCAACTAGAACAATGAATTAAAATGATTTTTAATATTACATAAACCTAGTACTAAAATATTAAAAATGGTGTACGGATACAATGTATAACATATTATGTAATATATAATTTATTACTGTAGATAATATATTTGAGGATAAAAAAGAGAATCATGTTATGAGAGTGTATATGTTTGATTTTAGAACCAAACCCTAACTCTCAATAGTTTGGGATGGTGTTACGATTCTCACAAATATACTTCAAACACGGAAATTTTCATTTTGTTTTTAACACGTAATTTCAAATTTTTAGTTCTTATTGAAGATGACCATATTTGTTTTAAGGTAAGAAGTCTAATATTCTTATCACTATTACAAGACCATTTTGATTTGATTGATTTTTTATATAGCTTAACTTTTGCATTGCAATGCAGTTTCATTGGGTTAAAAAGTTATCTTTCAAAACAATTTTTAACCACGTACGTTTTATATAAGGTCTTAAAAATCTAAATAAAAAAGTGAAACTCATGTTATTTGGACACTTGAGGAAACCATTGGCTTTATTAACATAAAGTGCTTATTCTGGAATTTTTTCTTATTAATCTCCATCACCATCAACAATATTCTTTTCGATTCTAAAGTCACTAAATTCTAAACTTTATTATGGGAATTCCTTAGACCTAATAGGAGGGATTAAAGGACCATTTCGTTGGCAACCCTCATCATTTGGTATTTCAATAAGTTGTAATTCTAAGTTGTTGTCCAGACATTCATATCTGGGCAAGCTCTAGTTAAATTTACATTATGCCAAAACCTTTGAATTAAAAGACAAAGTACAACATGGTAACTAGGATGACCTAAGGTCGAGTGCCTATGAAGTTGAAAGAGTTATCTCCATCTTTCAACTTTAGGAGATTATGAACTATAGCAAAATGGCTATGAAACCCTTCCAATACTTCTTAATTTTGGTAAGTTGTTGGAAGCCAATATTTCAATGCAGCAATTGGTCAATCTCGGAAACAACCTCTCTGTTTTCTTAACAGGGGTAAGGTTGCGTACATCCTGACCCGAGTACCCCTATTTAATGGGGATTTACACTCGATTGTTATTGTTAGTGTTGTAACTAGGATGACCTAAAAGATAGTGACCGATTGATTTTAGCCATATAGGATTTGTGAATTATTTTATGAAATCTTCAAACTTGAAGTCATATTTTCCTTTCCAACAAAATTGGATAACATATTTGATATGATAATTTATTTTGTTTAGTTATCAAACGTTTATTAATTATGAAATTTGGTACAACTCAATCTAATGATGAATAAGTGTCACATTAATTTTGAAGATATTGGAGTTCCATTGCAAAATTGTCCTTTTCAACCCTTTAAAAAAAACAACGTCAAGTTTAATTTGTCTAATTATCTTAATCAAATATTGATTTTGTCAAGGCAAGTCTAAGCCTATCTACTTCAAATCATGTCTTAATCAACATCAAATCGAGCAACAGATGAAGGATATTTCAAGACTAAATTAGTGTTAATCAGACTATTAGCACTATCAAGATTAGACGACAAGGATAAATACTTAGGACTTTCCACTTCAAATTCAATGTTAACAGTTTGTACTTACGGTGTTTTCTTTTTCATATCAGCGTAATCACTTTACACGAGAAATCTAAAGCCAATTTTGGTCCAAGGCAATCAATGAAGACATTTTCTATTTTGTGTGCGAATTATTACCAACATGTGGCAATGAACTAATTTAAATTTTAAGAATTATGGACTTATTATTTCCTCTTAAACTTTTGATATTTACCACTAATGACAAGTAATAAAGTTCCATCACTATAAGTGAATAATTAGTCATCTCGTCTAATTTGATCTTGGGCCATTTAAGGTGCCTTATTCCGATTAGGAAGATCTATAACTTAATCATCTACTCGTATGTGTTAATGTTTCTAGACTTTTAGTATCTAGATAGAGTTTATCATAGACATTCTTCTAAATAATGCTTAATTGATTGACTACAATCTAGTAGATTGAATCTACACATTGACATAGAGGTTACGTATTTTTCAATCATCATCACTCATTAGGCACTTTGCCACTTTACCAACATTGTACATTGTCTTCCCTAACTTAACGTCCATTCAACCAACCAACTAACCCAAAACAAAACAAAAAACATTAAATAAAAAAAATCACAAATACAAAAACACGAAAAAATAATCATTTTCCTTTAAATAATCAAAAAAACAAACATTTGTGTCAAAACAAAACCATAAAATTACAAAATCCCAAATAAAAAAAAAACCCAAAAAAAAAGATCCAATCTTTGTGTCATTTCCCAGCAACCTGCATTCCACTCTCTCTCTTCTTCTTCCACTACAACCAGCATATAAACTGGAGGACAAAACGGGGACAAACGGGCAGCAGGGAGGAGGAGGAGGAGGGGGCAACGGGCAGATCAGATACAGATCCCCATCAGCAGCAGACCTTTACAATAACAGTGAAGAAACACTACCCATAATAACACCTTCCAGTGGTGTTGGTGGGTCCGATCAAACAGACGCACACCAACTGTTTGATAAAATGCAGAAGAGAAAAACATACCATTACCAACACCAGGAAGGCTTCCTGGATAAGGCGTATAGGTATAGGGGTGTGATCATGGTTATCACATTGCCTTTGGTGTTGATTTCCTTTGTTCTTTTCGTCATGCCGCGGCCCGGTGGAAGTGGGATTGCTGATAGGAAGAGGGTGATGAGTGGAGGAGAGGGGAATCGATATGCTGTGATTTTTGATGCTGGGAGTAGTGGTAGCAGAGTGCATGTGTTTTGTTTTGATCATAATTTGGATCTTGTTCCTATTGGCACTGAGCTTGAGCTCTTTGTTCAGGTTGGTGGGTGTTCTTTAGTTTTTGCATATGATTTATCTTTTTATTTTTTTTAATGGTTGTGTAGATTGGTTTTGTTGTTTTCTCATCTGGGTTTCTTTCTGTTTTTTCAAATTTCAAGTAATTTTGTAGTTTGAGTTCTTTGATTAAGATGTTTGTTTGTTTACTTTGTGTAGATTTTGTTGGTTTGTGAGGTTAAGTTCAAGTATGATAGAATGAGCTTGAGCTGTTAGTTATGTTGTGTAATGTGTACTTGCTTTGTGCATTTGGGTATTTGTGTTTTTTCTCATATGATGTAGTATGGTATGAAGATTGATTTGTTTGAGTAGATCAGGGATTTGAATTTGTGTGAATTGTAGTGGTGCTTTGGTGAGATTTTAGTACAATGCCTTTATCAGTATTGGCAAAGAGTTCAAGAGCTTTGTCTAAATGTGTGTGCACTAAGATTATCTCATTGGTGTAGTTTGATGCGGAAAGTAGATCACGGTGTTGTCCTATGAATTGTCCGTAAACAAATGTTGTACTTTCAGTTTAGTGACTTAAGGGTACTGGCATTGGGCTTGGGATTCTTGTTTATGTGTGGGTTTCTGGATCTTTGGGTTTGTGGTCTCTGTTATCTATTTTGGCGCATGATCTGATGGTTTTGCTGATTGATTGGTTTGATAATTTGATTATAGATTGTGTTATCTTATCCTTTTTTTTTTGGTCATGGGGTGATATGTGACTTCTATGACAAACTGGTACCAGGGATGAGTTTAAGTTAATTTCTGCAGTTATCTGGTAATTTAAGTGCTGCTTTTGTTTTGATGGTCTTGTATTGTGAGTTGTGACTAAAGCTTTTTAGTGTGTATCCACAGAGTATTGACGTAGTAAATTTGCTGGTTTTTGCCTTTTGGGCTATTGCCGATTCTGATTTAATTGGTATTGTCATTGGACTATTCGTGCACTATTTCATATTTTTAGGCATATCAATAAATTTTGGAGTCATCAGTGTTTTGCATGTTTGGCAATGTTTTTTTTTTGAGGGCAGTTTGGCAATGTTTTTGAGATATGAAGATTGTTAAGAAAAATTACTGCTTATGCTGCAAAAAAGGAAGAAATCAGTAGAGAGAAGATGTAGAGCTCTTTGTCCAGGTTTCATTGTCTTTTTCGATTATGATGTGAGCCATGCATATTGATATGGATTTTGAGTGGGTATAGATTTGAAATCTATGAGATCAAGCTATTACTTACTTCCTCCATCCCAAAATCTTCTTCGTAGTTTTCTTTCACGTTGCGCAAATATCTTTGTCCAATTTTATATGGGGAGAATTTTCTTATTCTGATTACTTTCTGCACTCATTTTTGTATCTCACTGTAATAATTAAAGGTTAAAACACTAATAACAACCTATATACCCTAATTTTCTTGTCCTGTGTTCCCGAACCAAGTAGGAAGAAGACTGGTGGCCAAGGGAGTACATAGGATGGTCCCTCTTATTATTTTTCAGTTAACTTGCCGTGTTTTGTCAATGGGCTATTATGCTGCTATTTTTCTTTCTTAGAGAAGCGTTTTGAGGTGCGATCTTTTGTGAACCAGCAATTGTTCTAATGATTTATGGTCATTCTTTTATTGTAGAAAAAACCAGGTTTGAGTTCATTTGCCAGTAACCCTAAGGAAGCTGCAGATTCACTTGTTCCTCTTCTTAAGCAAGCTGTCGATGTTGTCCCCAAAAAGTTGCTTGGCAAGACTCCAGTCAAAGTGGGGGTGAGTTGTTTTGCTGGGCTTTCTCAATCCCTTTCCCCATTGAATGAACTTTGCATTAGTGTTATCTGGTTGCTTGAAGTATTGAGCGGCTATCTTCTTACAGGCAACTGCAGGCTTGAGACAATTGCAAGGTGATGCACCAGAGAAAATATTGCAAGCAGTATGTGCTTCTTGATCTGTTATGTTTTCCTCATGATTAAATGTGTTTTTCTTTTGGTCCTTCACTTTGTAGTTTGTGAAAAATTAATTCTGTAGTAAACTTTTTTACTTTAAAAATGCAACTCTGATTTGTTTATTCTTTTATAAATAGGTCAGAGATCTTCTCGGGGACAGAAGCGATCTTAAATTTGAGTCTGACTGGGTCACTGTTTTGGATGGAACCCAGGAAGGTGCTTATCAGTGGGTATGTTGTTCACTTTTTATTGTGCTAACTTAGAATTTAATGCTTCTGATGCTGATTTTTACCTTTGAAAAATGAAGCATTTTTTCCCCATTGATTTTGAACTTTGCTAGCAAACTTATTTGTATGAGTTCTATCTTTTCTCTTCAACTATAAGTCTGGTGACAATGATAAGAACCACAGCTGCCCACTGAGCATGTTTTTTTTTGGCTAGTGGCGACTGGTTGTTTGTAAATGCTAGTGCCTGCATGAAGGCTGGAAATTATGCATTTGACTCCCTCCATTTCACATTTATCGTCCTATTTGCTTTATTTGGGTATTCCATATTTATCTTCCTCATTTTGGCAAACTTTATGTTAGAAAATGACTACTTTACCCTTGCATTTAAAACACCTAAACCCATCCACCCACTCTCTCCTCTTTAATATTGTGTGACCACGTGGAAGTAGTCTTTAATATTACTTCCTCCATAGGGGTCTTAAGGGTCTTTCCCATGGCTAATAGTGGTTTTCTTAAATTCCGTTCGATTTTTATTTGAAAAGTTACTAGATAGACCGGCCACACTTTCGGGCCAAGAATACAAAAATTACCTACAAGACACGGGGCTATTGTTTTGTTGTGTGAATGCAGACATGTTCTTTCTTTTGGTGGATGCCTGGACATGCTTTTTAATTCTGTGGAGACTCATTTTACTTTCTTTGTTCATATGTAGGTGACTATAAACTATCTATTAGGTAATTTGGGAAAGAAGTACTCGCATACGGTGGGAGTGGTTGATCTTGGTGGTGGATCTGTTCAAATGGCATATGCAGTCTCTGACAGCGATGCTGCAAAGGCTCCTCGGGCATCTGCTGGAGAGGAAGCATATGTTAGGGACATGTATTTGAAGGGTAGAAAATATCACCTATATGTTCACAGGTAATCACAACTTGTCATGCATTATTAATTGTTGTCTCATTTTATAGGCTGGTGTTCTACTGTCGTAACTTCAAAAACTAACTGATGCATCTATTATCACAGTTACTTGCATTATGGTTTACTGGCAGCACGTGCCGAGATAATGAAGGCTGTTGGTGATGCTGGAAACCCTTGTGTTCTGACTGGATTTCAAGGTATGGAAACCTGATTTGTCTTTTGTTGGCCAAAGAATTGTTTGCTTGATGTTCGTTGTGCGGCTTCTTTTCTTTTCTTTTTTCCTTATACTTTACTGAATCATCACCTTATGCTTCAGATGGCTCAGGTAAGTGATAGTTTAATGATACTCAACTCTTCTATTGTTATTGTGGAGTTGTGAATTAGTCTTAAGTTTTTCTCGTCCGGTATCTAAGAATGGCATCATAGTCATCTTCAAATTGCAAGGTGGGGGAGGAGTTTCAGAAGTATGGATGCTCATTTAGGGCTCTAAGTTGATATCATATGATGAGATACTTTGTATGTGTACAAGAAAGCTCATTACTTGCATAGAAGGCTCAAACTAGAAGCTTATTTTCCATGCTTCTATGCACTGCGTCTGCCTAAAATCCTCCAACAGTAATTTCTGTACACTAGGATGTTTCTGTCATGCCCTGTCATGTATAGTTTGTCTTGTCATCTAGCTCAAATGGTTGTTGGATGAAACATATTTTTTCAGACTGGCCTCTCATTTTCTCTGGGGTCGAAGTTTGAAACTGTGATTACATTCGTCTTTGCATGGTTGGTGAGCAAAAGTAAGGGAAAATATGCTCTGTTGGAATGGCTGCCCACCCAACACAATCCAACCCAACCAAATCAGTAGTGACTGTTAAGGCGCAAATAGATGCAGTCTGAAACCTGAAATTCTTGGTTTTGATCATTTGACGATTAGTCATGCCATTAAGGTCGATATACACATATGCAGTGACCTAATGATATATGATGAAAGAAAATTTGCTTGCTCCGGATACTTCTCTTGTCCTAGTCACTTCAGTCTGTGAAGAGTTACTACTGTTTTGTTCGATCGATCTCTGCATTTTTTCTCTTGATCATCTGTGGCTACTTCTTGGCATTTTGGGTTATTTCTGCTAAATCCACTTTGTATTTGTGGGCAACTTATTGACATGGAAAACTTTTTCGCATTTGTAGGGTCGTACAAGTATGCAGGAGGTACATATCAAGTATCAGCTTCTCCATCTGGTGCGGATGTTGAATCATGCAGAAGTTATGCTGCAAAGGCTTTGAGAGTGAATGAGACATGTACACACATGCAGTGCTCTTTTGGCGGGGTTTGGAATGGTGGTGGTGGTGACGGACAGAAAAAACTGTTTGTCGCCTCGTTTTTCTTTGACAGGGCAGCTGAGGTATTGCCCAGAAGGCTATATTATCGCTACTGTTAAACTATTTGAGTTCGTATACTTATTATGATCGCTGTTTTCTTCAGGCTGGTTTTGTTGATTCGAAGAAGCCAGTTGCTACCGTCAGCCCTTCAGATTTTATGGAGGCTGCTAAGTTGGCTTGTGGAACCAAGCTTGCAGATGCACAGGCTAAATATCCAAATGTTGAGCCAGATAATCTTCCTTATATATGCATGGATCTTGTTTACCAATTTACACTGCTTGTAAATGGCTTTGGTAAGTTCATCTTCTGAAGTCTAGGCACATCAATACTCGTTAACTGCCCCTTGCCTTTTTTTCTTTTTCTTTTGTAAGCTTACTGGAGTGTCAGGCTGTTCTGTTCTGCATATCCGTGTTACTTACCGGTTGTGTCTTTGCAGGCCTAGATCCCTCACAATCACTTACATTGGTAAAGAAAGTACCATACGGTAATGCTTTTGTTGAAGCAGCATGGCCGTTGGGGAGTGCCATAGAGGTAATGTCATCATTGACATAGTTCGTGAAACGTATCGGTACAGCAGCCATTACCTTCGAGGAAGTCTTCTTGATGTCATCATGAGCGTCAGGTGCTGTTAGCGGCTTCAGAAGTTTTGACAGGACTCATCGCGTTTGAGATCCATAGAGTATTGAATCTATTAATTTAGAAAAATTGTTGTTGGATTTATATATGACTAATAACTAGAAGAATACTAGATGATGAACAAACTCTACATTGTTTTGTAAGTATATCACATACGAACCTGTAAGCTGATTGATTCATTGGTCATTGGAATAGCATTCATATTGTTTCCATCGGAGATGTTCCTTACTTTCCTCCTCTTTTAACTAGTATATGTGCTGCATAATCAATGTGCCGTTTCTTCTAATGGAGCTTTACATTGCTGTGTGAAATTTAAAGTTTGAAGTTGAAGGGCAGCATAATGGGACTTCCCTCTTCTTCTTTTTGTTAGTGTGTGTAATACTGACCTACATTTGCAATGTGTAGCTCAAGAGCAACCTAGTCTACTTTAGGTCAGCTCTTAAAATTGATTCGACTGCTTTGAGAAAACAATTTGCTCCTTCTCGAGCTAGTGTTACATCTCAATTCGTTAAACTTGTTTCTATCATACAATTTTTTTTTCAGAATATGTAATGTGGAGTGTTTTTTTTTTTGATAAAACATATGAGTGTATTTGGCAATGCAGCAATTTTATTTTTGGGTGTAAATTTGTGACACTCTCACTTATAGTCTTTACTTTCTTATCCTTATTTCAATTACTTGAAACAACAAAAGATTAAAAAAGAAAAGAAAGAAAAACGATAAATCACAAAATTTTAAAAGAGTTTTTATTTATTTTGATTTGAAAGATTAATTGAAAACACCGAAACTACTCTACTTAAATTTAAGTCTGAATTCTTTGCATTAAAAAAACTCTCACTATTTTGGAGGCAAGAGGCAACAGACAAGGCAATATATAAGTGCACAACACAACTGCGACTTAAGCTTAAACCCAAAACCCACACCCAAAATCGTTTCATTTTTCATTTTCATTTTCATTTTCATTTTCATTTTCAAGCAGCTGGGTCTACCCTGGGACGCTGCCATGCTAAATCATAAATCATAATACTATTAATTACGCTGCACTCAGCAGATAGAGAGCACTCCCTTCTTTCTCCTCAGCCGCCAACGCTTCTCAGGTAGAAACCCATCCAACAGTTATTCTCTTTTCCATTTTTCCTTATTATTCCAATTTAGACAAACCGCATGTTTAGTTGTAATAATAAACATATATATGTATGAACAAGGCTAGTAATATTTGAGTTTTTGCATCATTGTTGATTTATTGATTGACATTTAATCGAAATGTTTTCTTTTATGATAGGAAAATGATAGAAGTAAAATGTAATGAAAATATTGAAGTTGGTAAGACTTCTGAGATTTATTCCAGAGGTCCCAAAAGTTTGAAGAACATGGATTGTTTAGGATGCGGGTTAAAATATCGACCTTAGTGTTATATCTTGTTAGGCCATGCCTGGATTGTTGGAGATGATTCAGGGGTAATAATTAGTGGAGGAATACATTACTGGTGGAAGTGTTGCTGCCCTGAAACATTACTGGAGTGATGTTTAGGTTGGTTTGGATTGGGAGAGAAAAGAGAGGGAGATGGCTGCGAAAAAGGGGAGGCGAGAGAAATAGCGGTCAGAGTTAGAAAGATGCGATAATAAGGAAGAAATGCGGGAGGAGAGAGACTGGAAATAGAGGAGGAAATGTTTTCAGATGAAACTGGGAGAGTAATGTATTACTGGGTTTGGGCGGGTGATAATTTCAGGAGAAAGTATTTCTAGATAATTTCAGAAAGATGTTGTTAGTTTATTACTATCTGTTTAGTAGTCCTCTCTTTTACATCTCATCTGATATGATTTATTTGATATTGGAACTCCAGGATGGCCACCTGTCTTATCTGCTGTTTACCGTCTTTGACTGTCTGAAGACAGCAGCATGCAGTTTGAAGATATGATCGATAATGTTGTTTCTTCAATTTGTTAAGCAAAGAAGAAACTCTTTTCTGGCAACGTTCTCTTCACTTGCAATTCCTATTCCAATTCCTAGTAAATCTCTCAGTCCCGGAAATCTTCTTGTGCAACCTGTAACCACAACCGAAATACCACATTTAAAGACAAATCTATATCCCTCCCTTTTCTGCTCCCTCATTCATATTTTCTTGACTTGCGGCCATCCTTCCCGAGCTTGTCAGGCATTTAACTTCATGCGTATAAATGCTGTAGCTCCACCGGACTTGCGATCATGGAACCGCCTCCTACATGGATTTAACAGTGTCGGTTCGTTTAATCAGGTACGTTTGTTGGTCTTTCTTCGTTGCAGGATATGCATTCAACAGCACTGTTTATCGGAGGATTCCCCTTCTTTTTTTTTTTTTTGTGTGTGTGTGTGTGTATTGAGAGTGGGATATGTTGTGATTTATCAGGTATGGCTTATTTACTCAGAGATGCTGGCATGTAGGGCAACTCCTAATGTCTCCACCTATAACATATTAATCTGCTCTTTATGTGAACTGGGTATGTTGGATTCTGCTCTAAGCTTAGTTGGGGTAATTGAAGAAGTTGACACCATCACCTACAACACTCTAATACGGGGATTCTGCAGGCAAGCTTTGCCGGAACAGGCCTTGGGATGTTTGTCAATTATGTTTAAGAGGGGAATACCTACAGATAGTTATACTGTTAACATACTGATCAAGGGGTTTTGTGATGTCGGATCTTTTACGACTGCAGAGTGGATACTTGGCACTTTGATCAACGGTAACGACAGCCTTATTAGTTATCCTCCTGATACTGTAAGCTTTAATACCTTAATTCATGGATACTGTAAGTCTGGTCTTATAAACAACGCTCTCCAAGTATTGATGGATATGGAAGAAATGGGTGTACTGCCTGATACCATCACTTACAACATCTTAGTTGATGGGTTCTGCAGAATTGAAGATTTTTCTGAAGCTAAGAATCTCATTACGAAGGTAGTGGCTTCTAGGCTTGATAAAGACGCTGTTGCAGGATTGGATTCTGCCGAGGGCAATGCAAAGGAAGCAGGTGTTATGGTTGATTCAGATGTTTGGCCTAATGTGATTACCTACACATCTTTGATTGCTTCTTACTATAAACAACGAGCCATACAAGAAGCAATGGATCTGTACCAGGACATGGTTAGTGAAGGAATCCTTCCAGATTTGATTACCTACACTTCCATTGTAAGCGGCCTTTGCAAGAGTGGAAGGTTGGCAGAGGCACAGACACTTCTTAAAGAAATGGAACAAATGGGAGTCAAACCTAATCATGTGTCTTTATCTTCCCTCATCGATTCTTTTTTTAAAGATGGGAACCACATGGGAGCTCTTGCTTTTCTTTGCCGAGTGGTGGTGCAGGGTCTAGTTTTTGATCTGGTCTTGTATACAATTGTGATAGATGGGTTATTTAAGAGTGGGAAATCGAAAGAAGCTGAAGAGATGTTTGAAAAGCTTTTACACCATAACTTGACTCCGAATCATGTTACCTATTCTGCCTTGATTGATGGGCGTTGCAAGTCAGGGGACATGAAGGGTGCTGAAACCATCCTGCTAGAGATGGAGGATAGAGGGGTTCCTCCAAATCTTATCACTTATTCTTCTATGATAAATGGCTATGTCCGGAAAGGAGAACTTGAAGAAGCTTGTCGTTTGATGAGAAGGATGATTCAGCAAAATGTGATTCCTAATTCGGTAACCTATGGCACACTAATTCATGGATATTTTGTGGCTGGGAAGGAAGAACTTGCACTAGACGTCTACAATGAAATGAAGATTCAAGGTTTAGATGAAAATAATTTTATTATTGATGCTTTTTTGAACATTTACAAAAGAGTCCAGAAGATGGATGTGGCAATGGAGCTTATCAAAGACGTCACATCCAGGGGTGTGTCTCTCGACCGTGTCAATTACACAAACTTGATGGATGGTTACTTTAAGGTGGGAGATGTGTCTGCTGCTCTAAACCTGGCTCAAGAAATGACAGAAAAAGGCATTGGATTCGATATTGTTGCATTTAATGCCTTAATGAGTGGGCTTTTGAAGCTTGAAAGGTATGAACCAGAATCTGTTTATGGTGGAATGAAGCAGTTAAATTTAGTTGCCGACTCAGCCACATACAACATTATGATCCATGCCTATTGCAAAGATGGGAGGGTATCAGATGCTCTCAAACTGTGGGAGGAGATGAAAAACTGCGGTTTTATGCCTAATCAAATTACCTGTAACATTCTTATCACAGGGTTATGTAAGTATGCTAAGGTAGATGAAGTAATAGCTTTGTTAAATGAAATGCCAGCAATGGGATTTCGTGCATCAGCCAGTATATATAGGACCATTCTTGACGCTGCTTCTAAGACTAAAAGGGCAGAAGTGATTTTCCAGCTTCATGAGCAACTTCTAGCTATGGGGCTTAAGGTAGATCGTGTAACTTATAATTCTCTTATAGCTGTCTTATCCAGGCTGGGAATGACCAGAAAAGCTTCTGCTGTTTTAGAAAGTATGGTTAAAAGTGGCATTTCTGCTGATATTGTCACTTATAACAGCATTATACTTGGGTATTGCAAAAGTAGCCATATAAAGAAGGCCCTTGAAACATATTATCAAATCTGTAAGGAGGGGTTTTCTCCGACTACAGTCACATACAATACTCTGCTTAATGGTCTTTCTTCGGTCAAATATGTAAAAGAGGCAGCTAGCTTATTCGATGAAATGAAAGGAAGAGGGTTACTGCCTAATGCTGTGACCTACAATATAATGGTCTCGGCTTATGCAAAGACTGGCAACTTAAAGGATTCCATCAGACTCTATTGTGAAATGGTGTGCAAAGGGTTTGTGCCCACAGCTGGAACTTACAATATGCTTATCCACCAGTTTGCTAAGTCGGGCAAGATGAACCAGGCACGGGAACTTATGAATGAGATGCAAGTTCGAGGTGTACCACCTAATTCCTCAACCTATGAAATACTCATTAAAGGTTGGCGTATTTTGTCCAGGCAGGCAGAGCTCGATAAAGTGTTGAAACGAACTTATCGGTCTGAGGCCTTGAAATTGATGAAAGAAATGAGTGAGAAAGGATTAGTACCAGGCTCAAAGTCAGGTAAAACTTCTTTTGATCATCGTGATTTGCCATAATTTTCATGTTGATGCTGTATAGAGGTCTTACAGAAAGCATTTCATGCGCTCTATATTTGTGGCCCACCAATTTTTTTTAATGAGTTTCTGTCAACTATGTGTTGTAGAAAAAAACAAGTCTTAGTACATGTGCCTGTGATGCTTAGGAAGCTGCAAAATCACTCCTTCCTCATTTGCTGCAAGCCACAAATGTTTTTCCCCGAAGAGTTGCATGGCGAGACTCCATTAAGAGTGGGGGTGAGTTGTTTCGTTGGGCTTTTGTTAATCCTTGTCCCATGCTGTAATTGGTGAACAATTTTTCTTTATTTGGCTGTTTTGCCTGAAGTTTTGAGCGTTTTTCTTCTTGCAGAGCTACATGAGGTAACTGCAGGCTTGGAAGTTGGGATAATTGGATGCTGAATTGCTGATGCACACGGCAAACTATTGCAAGCAGTATGTGCTTCTTGATCTGTTATGTTTCATTGTGGTACCATCGTTTTCATTTTTTTCCTGACTTTTTAGTATGTCAAAATAATGTTAGATTCCTTTACGCTTTAATTTCTGCCCCTGACGTATTTATATTTGTTATTTAATAAATAGGTCAAAGATCTAAAATTTGAGTCGACTGGGTCACTGGTTTGGGTGGAACCCATAAAGGTGCTTTTAAGTGGTATGTTGTTCCCTTTCCAGTACTCACTTTCAAGCTCCCATGGTGCATTATCGACATTGAAAATTGAAGTGATTCTCCTCTTTGATTTTGAAATTTGTTAGTAAATGTATATCTGTGAACTTTATCTTACTTCTTTAACTATGAGACTATGAGTTTATGATAATAACAAGGACCTCAACCACTTAGTGAGCATTCTTTCTAGGCAAGCCGGCTCCTGGTTAGAATGATATATACACACTTAGTGTTTGAAGAGTGGAGATCATGAGAACTTGAGAAGGATATGTCATGTGGAAGAAGATGACTGTTGCAGGCTACATGATGTTTTTTTTAAGCAAACCTTATGCCTTTTTTTCTACTATTGTGGGAACTTGAATATGAAAATGGGTAGCTCAAAAACATATAATATGGTAAGGTGTGGGCATCCCGTGGCATTGTTCTGCCCCATTTTTTTTAAAGGAGCCTTTAGTGTCTGGGTTCTTATTCATCATGAAGATGGTCATCATAGTTTTAAGAAGGTACAATTGGAAACACTGCTTCTATGTCGCATTCATCGACCCCATCTTAGTTCTCTCGGGCTTGACCAGTTTGGCAC